>CABHPP010103970.1:0-10020 GCA_902168425.1 Peromyscus attwateri | reverse complement strand
AAAAAAAAAATACAACATGAGGTATTCCTAGATATGCCATCAAAATTTATACATTTGGAGGCAGGGGAGGGGAGACAGTTCACTAAGATTTGAAAATAAGTTGATGTTTACAAGTATTAGAAGATTACATCTAGCTGGGTATGGTGGCTCACATCTTTAATTCTAGCACTCATAAGGCAGAGACAGGCAGATCTCTGAGTCTGAGGCTAGCCTGGTCTATAGAGTGAGTTCCAGGACAGCCAGGGCTACACAGAGAAACTCTGTCTCAAAAAACCAAACCAATACAAACCCAAACAAAAAGATTAGGTCCACCATCTAATGTGTGATTCAATTTGCACTTTCCCAGAAAAGAATCATCCAAAGCCAGATTGACTTGTCATAGCAGCATAAGCAGAAATATTTTCAGAGAAAGACCAAGCTTAAGCTTTTTTTTTGTTTTGTTTTGTTTTTGTTTCTATTCTCCCAGTTAGATATTTCCTCTTTTTTTTTCTTCCTTCAATACAGGACCTAAAACCCATGGCAAAACACTAATGCATAGAAAATTAATAAAATAAATAAATTGAATTCCTGATCCTCTTGCCTCTATATCCCAAGCATTAACATTTAAAGACAAATTGCTAAGGCAGAAAGTTCTAGATATCATGGCTAGTTTTTTATTTTGTTTTGTTTTTGTTTTTCAAGACAAGGTTTTACTGTGTAACAGCCCTGTCTGTCCTGGAACTCATTTTGTAGACCAGGCTGGCCTCGAACCCACAGAGATCACCTGCCTCTGTCTCTGGGTCATTCATATATTTCTAATGTCTCACAAACCAGAGAAATTTAGTAAGTGGATATTTTACCTCAGTAAAGTAGAGAAATCTATTTTGAAAATTTCTTAGAAACACAAAGCTGTCACAAAGAAAATTTTTTTATTTTGTTTTGTTTTTTGAGACAGGGTTTCTCTGAATAGCCTTGGCTGTCCTGGAACTCATTCTGTAGACCAGACTGTCCTCGAACTCACAGAGATCTACCTGCATCTGCCTCCTGAGTGCTAGGATTAAAGGAATGTACTATCACCACCCAGCTAGAAATGTTTTTAATTTTAAAATTAATTTAGAAATTAACACATTTATCTTACATTATTATTTTACAATGGACTCAACTCTCAAAGCAGAAAACCCTCTTGGTGAGATAATGATGCTGAATCAACTCCACTGTCATCTATTATATTTGCTTACACTTGCCTTTGCCTCCCAAATGCTGGGATTAAAGGCATGTGCCCCCATGCTTAGCCTTCACTCTTAACTTCTTTAAAAACATTTAAAATTATGTTTATTATTTAGTGTGTGTTTGGGGTTATGCATGGCATGGCATGCATGTGGAAGTCAGGTGAGGACAACTCTTGGGGGTCAGACAGTCAGGCTTGGAGGCAAGTGCCTTTACTTGCTGAGCCATCTTGCCTGCCCCTTGGTTATGCTTTGGACCAGGGATGTAGAAGAGATGATCCTTTGGAATCCTTTAGAATTTAGAATTCTAACACTTAGGCTTTCCATTAGCTGTTTCATAACTAGAAATAGCTATCAATGGCTAACATAGCATGGGTTCGTCAGGCCTGGTAGTATAGGCCTATAATCCCTGATACTTGGAGGCTGGGGCAAGAGGTAAGTTAAAGGCCTGCCTGAACTATAGAGAATGTTCAAGTCAAGCCTAGACAGTTTGCCAACTTAATTAATTAATGAATTTTTTGGTTTTTCGAGACAGGGTTTCTCTGTGTAGTTTTGGTGCCTGTCCTCTGTAGACCAGGCTGGCCTCGAACTCACAAAGCTCCTCCTGGTTCTGCCTCCTGAGTGCTGGGATGAAAGGCGTGCTCCACCATTGCCTGGCTTAAATTAATTTTATATAGCCTTTTCATTAAGCTATAGGCCTCTTGGAAGATGAAAAATTAATACAAGAACAATTTTACATTTAAGACAGTAAGATTAAGCAGTAAGGATTTTTTTTGTATGTGGTATAAATGAATGTATGTGTGCTGTTCATGTCTATGTATGTATGTGCACATATGTATGTGTGTGGGTAGAGGGCAGAGGTCAATGTTGGGTGTTTTCTTCAATGGCTTGCCACCTATTATTGGGATTGGATCTCTCACTGAACCTAGAGGTCACTGACTTGTCTAAATTGACTGGATAGCAAGAACTAGAGATCTCTTGACTTTGACCAAGTGCTAGATTACACTGTGCACAGCCATGCCTGCTGTTTTACATTGGCGCTGGGGATTTGAACTCAGGTTTTGGGGATTTGTGTTTCTGTGGCAGGTGCTTTACTGAGCCATCTCCCCAGCCCAAGATGGCACTCTTACTCAGCTTGAAAATGTAAACTGGTCTGTAAGGGTGATGAAGAAAATAAAATTGGACTTCAAATGATTAAAAATAAGTTCTGCAGCTGCTGGGTATGGCAGCATATGCCTACAGTTCTAGCACTGAGGATTCACAGGCAGAAGAATCATGAGTTCATTTCTAGCCTGTGTTCATGGTGACTCATTAGCCCCCAAAAAACTTTAAAAACATTTCAACTGGAAAAAAACCTAAACATAAAATATTAAGTGCTGCCGGGCGGTGGTGGTGCACGCCTTTCATCCCAGCACTCGGGAGGCAGAGCCAGGCAGATCTCTGTGAGTTTGAGGCCAGCCTGGTCTACAGAGTGAGATTCAGGACAGGCACCAAAACAACACAGAGAAACCCTGTCTCGGAAAAAAAATAATAAAAAAAATTTAAAAAATAAAAAAGAAATGTAAACTTATGGACTGGAGAGATAGCTCAGTGGTTAAGAGCACTGGCTGCTCTTCCAGAGGTCCTGAGTTCAATTCCCAGCACCCACATGGTGGCTCACAGCCATCTGTAATAAAATCTGATGCCCTCTTCTGGCGTGCAGGCAGAACACTGTATACATAATAAATAAATAAATCTTAGAAAAAAAAACGACTCTGAGATACCACCTTACACCTGTCAGAATGGCTAAGATAAAAAAACACTAATGACAATCAATGTTGGAGAGGATTCGGAGCAAAGGGAACACTCCTCCACTGTTGGTGGGAATGCAAACTTGTACAATCACTGTGGAAATCGGTATGGCTGGTTTCTCAGAAAATTGGGAATCAGCCGGGCGTTGGTGGCGCATGCCTTTAATCCCAGCACTAGGGAAGCAGAGCCAGGCAGATTTCTGTGAGTTCGAGGCCAGCCTGGACTACAGAGTGAGTTCCAGGAAAAGCGCAAAGCTACACAGAGAAACCCTGTCTCGAAAAACCAAAAAAAAAAAAAAAAAAAAAAGGGAATCGATCTACCTCAAGACCCAGCCATACCACTCTTGGGCATATACCCAAGTAATGCTCAATCATACCACAAAGATACATGCTCAACTATGTCCATAGCAGCACTATTCATAATAGCCAGAACCTGGAAATAACCTAGATGCCCGTCAACTGAAGAATGGATTAAGAAAATGTGGTACATATACACAATGGAGTACTACTCAGCAGAGAGAAACAATGACAGCATGAAATTTGCAGGCAAATGGATGGAACTAGAAAATATCATCCTGAGTGAGGTGACCCAAACCCAGAAGGACAAACATGGTATGTACTCACTCATAAGTGGATTCTAGATATAAAGCAAAGAACAATCAGACTGCAACCCACAGAACCAGGGAGGCTATATATATAGCAGGGGGGACCCTAGGATGACTGTGGTTTATAATAAGTTTTGGTTTTACTCAATTACTGGGCAAGCCTCAATTAAACACTTCACTATTAGGATAAGAATTTATACTGTATGAAGCTGATAATAGAAAAATTAATTAATTAATTAATTAGAAAAAGAAAACACTGGAAGGCTCTCAATTTTCATTGCTGAAGAGAATGGGTTTAAAAAACAGGGGAAGAACCAAAACCCCGACAAAAACCAAACCCAAACCAAACAAACAAAAACCCAACAAACACAAACCCCAGAAAAAGCTAGGTAGTGTGGTGGTGGCACATGCCTTTAGTCCCAGCATTCAGGAGTCGAGGGAGGTGGATCTCTGAATTTGAGGCCAGCCTGGTCTACACAGTGAGTTCCAGAACAGCCAGGGCTGTTACACAGAGAAACACTGTCTTGAAAAACAAAAACAAAACAAAATAAAAAACTAGCCATGATATGTAGAACTTTGTGCCTTAGCAATTTGTCTTTAAATGTTAATGCTTGGGATGTAGAGGCAAGAGGTTCAGGAATTCAATTTATTTATTTTATTAATTTTCTATGCATTAGTGTTTTGCCATGGGTTTTAGGTCCCCTGGAACTGGAGTTACAGATAATTGTAAGCTGCCATGTGGGCACTGGGAATTGAACCCAGGTCCTTTGGAAGAGCAGCCAGTGCTCTTAACCACTGAGCCATCTCTCCAGTCCTAGATTGTAGATGTAACCGTCTTATTAAATAAGAAACACAGAGCCAAATGCAGAGTTAAAAGGCCAAGAGGTCAGAGCAGTAGCTAAGAGCTGAGACTTAAAACCACCTTCTTAACCTTCACTGCTGCCGTCCTTCTCCTGAGAAAAAGAGCTACTTCCTGTGTATCTGTCTTTTTAATTGACTTTCTGTTCTGCCTTCTCACTGGTTGTAAACCTAACCACATGACCTCATCACTGCCTGTCTGTACAGACCTCCAGGTCTCTATGGTTGGTATTGAGATTAAAGGCGTGTGTCTCCATGCTGGTGGTGTCCTTGAACACACAGAGATCTGCCTGTCATGTGATCGGATTAAGGGCGTGTAGTACCACTGCCAGACTCTGCTATGGCTTGCTATCAGCTCTGACCCCCAGGTAACTTTATTTATTAACATACAAATAAAATCACATTTCAGCACAAATAAAATATCACCATACTATATCAGGAATTCAAGATCAGTTTCAGCTACATAGTGAATTCAAGATCAGTCTTGGATACATGAGACCCTCTTTAAAAAAAAAAAAAAATCAGACAAACCCCAACCAACCAGCCACTTACACAGTATTGGATCAAGGTTGAATCATATATTAAGTAGGGCTAAATATTTTGAGTTATTTAGTTTAGTTGTTAATGTAAACTCAAAAGTTGTTACAAAAAATACTGGTGAGTGCTGGCCAGTGGTGGTGCACACTTTAATCCCAGTACTTGGGAGGTAGAGGCAGGTGGATCTTTATGAGTTTGAGGCCAGCCTGGTCTACAAAGCAAGTTCCAGGACACGCTCCAAAGCTACACAGAGAAACCCTGTCTCAAAAAAACAAACAAAACAAAACAAAAACAAACAAACAAAAATACTAGTGAGAAAATGAGCTAAGGCTAGAGATTCTCAAGCCTCTGTTTTGGAAGAACTGAGTTTATCAGAGCACTGTGAGAGGGTTTTACTCATTGGCTATTAGAGAGGGTAGGACTAAGAGTTTTGAACCTATACTACAGATACCCAAGATAATAGCTCTAATTGAGACAACTGAGGGGTTCTTGGTGTTCAGAGTATGATGTAGTACCTTTATAACAACAGATAATTATGAGAGAAATAGCCATTTAATTGGAAGTCATAGAAAGGACCTTGTGGAAGTTTTCTGATGTAATAAAATTCTTAAAAAGCTTCATTAGTTTTTAGTGTTATTTCTGCTGTCAGATGGTCTTGTTCCCATCCCTCACCTCACAAAGGGATAAAGAGCCAAACCTCACACTCTATAGAGCTTGAGTTTTTAGTCTGTGTTGAATCACATCACCACCCAGATGGCTTCTGCAAATCTGTGACAGACAGAAGTCAATCCAGCCTAGTTATGCTGAAGAAGGCTTCTCAGAGAACCTGGCTCTGGAAGTTAAGGAACTTTATTCACTGTGATTAGCCATACTGAAATCTCACATTCATAATTTGACTATACTTGACAAGCACATAATTTGGACACTAACTGGGATTTTAGCAGTCATTTGGTACACTGTCCAGTACTGACTTGTGTCTGGAGGAGATAGGTTATCTGCACCTTGAGGATCTTTCTGTTAATGAGTTTTACTCACCTTAGGTGTTGAAAGGATTGGCAAGAAGAGAAGTGTCCTCCCATCTTACTACTAACAAGGTTAGACCCTGCTTAGCTTCTGAGATCAGATAAGATCTGGTTTGTGGAGGGTGGTATGGCTGCAGATGACCAACAGGTGTCCTGACTTCAAGTCCAAAATGAACTACACACATGTATAGATGAAATCTGATCGGAAAGCTGTTATTAATATCTCTGAGCATGTGGCTAAGTCATTACTTCACAGAAGCACTAACAATACTAACCGCTGAGTTTACCTCTTGACCATACAAAGTACGAGTCGATCTCCAAACTGGGGGATTACTTTTTTCCAATCTAGTTTTTCTTCTTTCCTTCTGTTCGTCTTCCTGTCTCTGTTTCTTTTGACAGAGTCTCACTATGTGGCCCAGGCCTCAAGCTCTCTAGGATCCTCCAGCTTAACTTTCTCAAGTGCTGGGAATATAGACTTCAATACCTTCTTGAGCCTTGAGAGGCAATGCAATTTTTTAAAATTAATTAATTAGCTAGTCATTTCATTTCTACCCTACAACCCCCAGACAGGGTCTTGATGTATAGCCCTGGCTGTCTTGAACCTGCTTTGTAGATCAGGCTGGCCTTGAACTCACAGAGATCTAACTACCTTTGCCTCCTAAGTACTGGGATTAAAAGCCTTTGCCACGACTCCCAACTCTATCTTCTCTTTTTTATAATTAACCGAGGCATTATTCTGCATTAATTTTTTTCAAATAGAACTACAACCATATTCTTACAAAACTTTAACATCTCACTATCTTCCAGATGAAGAAGTTACAGCTTAGCATACATATTTTCCAACAATAGCTCCAATTTGCCTTCCAGAAAAATTTTCTAGAATTGCAATTACATGTATATGTATTCACAAGCTTACTGCCAATGAAGGTTCTGGCTATTAGGGAACAGTGGGTTATTATTGGATTAGTTGTTGCCCCAGGGGTAAAGAAGGAATAGAAAAGTAACCACTTCCCTGTCCTCACCCTAACCTATCATCTTTACCAAACATGGATCTGAAGTGCCATATTCTTGCTTAAAACTATTACGCTGGGTTATTCTGAAGCTGGGGATCCACAGAGCACGATGTGATTAAAATTTAAGGGTTCTAAGACCTTGGACTGGGAAAAAAAATGTACCTTCATTTTCAATTAATTCTGGCTCAAAGTTAGTATTTTCTTCAATAATTGTAGGCAATCATTTTAGCATTAACAGTCTGTCTTTGTCACTAAAAATCTGATATTTTTATATCATATTAAAGTCGTTGCAGGTATCTCAATATAATTTATACTCATTACTCCTTTGACATTATATAATTAGGCTTGTTGCTACATGCTACTTAATGCATAAAGAAGTACATCTGTAACTACACTACATATTTTAAGGTGTTTAAATACTTAATATTGGCTTATTTCTATGCATTTTACTGTATACATTTAAATGAATTTTCTGAGATCAAGCTGACAGACCAAACTGCCAAAGGAATCTAGATTGTTATTTTGTCTTTTTTTTTTTTTTTTTTTTTTTCCAGAGCTGAGGACCAAACACAGGGCCTTGTGCTTGCTAGTCAAGCGCTCTACCACTGAGCTTATCCCCAACCCCGGAATCTAGATTGTAAGAGGTTAAGAGCTTTTGCCATTTGTATTTATAAATTGCTTAAAGTAGCTAGCTTAAGTCCTGTAACATGGAATTCAAGGCTCTTCCTAATATGCTCACACGTTTTATCATCTTCATCTTTCCCCCACCCCTAGACTGCATACTATGCTGTAGCCGTATCAGACATCACTCTTATCTGGAGGCAGACAGACAGGTTTTTTTTGATTAACCCTAGTTAATATACAGCAGCCATGCTTTCTTGGGCTTTACCTCCTACAGCTCTTTTTTGACTGCCAAGTTTATTATTCTTTGTTTAAAAGTCTGTTTACTCCAATCCTCTTTAATTCTAAGATGGCTGTGTCCTAAACATCTTTATATCTTGTTCTTAACTTCAATGATTAGTAAATGAGCAAGACACTTAGAATTGTCAAGGCAGAGTGTACAGGAATGTCTAGGGGGAGTGGCTAAAAATGTGGACGGTTCTTGAGCTCTAAGACTGGACATAGTACCAGGGTGGTGGTGGTCCATGCCTTTAATCCCAACACTTGGGAGGCAGACGCAGGCAGATCTGTGCCTGGTCTACAGTTAGTTCTAGGACCACCAAGGCCACATAGAGAAACCCTGTCTTGAAAAACAAAACAAAACAAAAGACTGGACATAGCTTATAAAACCTGGTTGCCAGGAAGAGGAAGGGGCAGTGACTGAAGTGGACCTAATTAGGTTTGGGGATGGGAAGCAGAACTGGTGGCCGATGCAGGGAGGATCTGAAAGTTTAAGGCCTGACTAGGCTACAGGACAGTTTCAAGGTATGCCTGCCCTGTTACAAAAACCAAAGCAAAGAGAAGAAAGAGGGCTGAGGATGCAGTTCAGTGGTAGAGCGCTGCCTAGTATGCACAAAGCACTAGGTGCAAACCTCCTGCCTCCCCCTCCCCCTCCCGTGGAACAGTGTTGACTGGAAAAGCAGCAGCGGCTTCCCTTCGCTCTGTGCTCAGAGTAGTTATTTAATTCATTCAATATTCTGCTCAAGCTCCTCATCTTATCTTCAGCTCTTTGTCAGAAGATTCCAACTTTAAGGTTGCGAAATCAACTCCCTCATCTTCGTGTCTGTTCCCAGTTCTCATCACTACTTTACCCTTATTGTTAGTCACCCAGTGAGCATTAGTTTAATGGGGGAGGGGAGCAGGCAATAGTATTAGTTTTACTTAAAAAAAAAAAAGCATTCCAGGTGATTCTAATGGACAGGCTCGTGCTCTACTGCTATTCTCTACCCTTCTATCATTTACTTTCAGGTTCCACGTCAAACCTTCACCCCCAGTAAAGACCGACCCAGAGCCTAGCGCTTGTTCTATTAAATGAGCTAAACTATTCTAGTTTTTGAGACAGGGTTTCACTGTGTATCCCCGCTAGCCTGAAACTACCTATGCAGACCAGGCTGGCCTGCCTGTTCCCAAATGTAAAGATAAAAGGCGCGTCCCACCACATCTGCCTTTTTTTTTTTTCTTTTTCTTTTTTTAAATTGGCTTAGACTGGCTTCCCATTTGATGACCCAACTGCCTTATTCTTATTCTTTCAGGAGCTGGGATTACAGGCCAGCCAACTCCGGGAGCCTGCCATCTTTTAAGACAGTCTTTGCACCTACATCTGGTTCTTCATTTCCCTCACTTATTCTAGTAAGTTTTTTTTTTCCTTTCTTTTTTTTGTGATCAAGATTTTGCTATTTACTCCAAGCTGGCTTTAAACTCGCCACCTAGTCTGGTTGTTTTAATCTGAAGTCTACCTGTGCGGTTTATACTAGGTATGTGGCAATCCTCTTACTTTTTGCTCTTCTAGGTCGCCGTCACATGCTTTTTTGTACTGCCAATCTCATGGCCATGGTACTTCTCTCATTTTTTCTGACCAGTTACAGGTTCTAACACAAGTTCTCAACAGGCCTGAAAGTCATTTGGGAAAAGTCCTCCCCTGCAATCATGGACCGCCCCCCCTCGCCCCCGTTTGTGTTCAGATCATCCCGTGTTATTTTACTGTGTTACGATTGCAGATTCTTTGTTTCCTATATCACAGAGCTTCGAAAAACTGAGCTTATTTCATTCCTTCTGATATTCTGGGGTTTACAGTATAGAAGCAACTCAGTGAAAAGTCTGTGGAATGAATGGAAAGAAATACTTGGACTCGGGGGCGGGGACAAGTGGGGGGAGGGGCGTGCGTGTGTGGAAAGGGGCGGCGATGAGAATCCAGTCGCAGAAAGGGGAAGGGGCTAGAGTTTGCGTGGACCGCAAAGCGATCCACTCTTTCCACAAACTGAGACAAACCCAAGTAGGGAGGAGGCTTCTTACCTATTCCTCAGGCCTCACCAACCCAACCAGCCTTCAGG
>CABHPP010103969.1:0-13130 GCA_902168425.1 Peromyscus attwateri | reverse complement strand
CATGAAGCAGAACTGGCTCTGCACTTTGCTCATTGCTGTGAGGGGTGAACTAGCCAGAGCAATGCTGGAGAGCTCACTTTGGTGGTGAGGATAGGGGAGAGCTGGTGGACTGCAGCTACCCAGGCCCAGAGCCAGGGTTATAAGTTGACCCACTCCAACATCAACCCCATCTATGACCTACAGGAGCACATGAAAGGGCTGGTCCTGCAGACCCAAAGCAGCAGGATCTCCATGACACAGGGCAACAGCAGGATAACCAAGAGGAGCCCCAGTGAGGGCCCAGCATCAATAGTGTAGCAGAGACCAGAGGCCTTGATCCTGACCAATGACTCTTTGCAATGAACACTTGGAAGTAAAGATACATGGACGGAAGGGTTTATTGCATGACTCACTGTGCCACACTACAGCTTCTATAACCAGATTTTTCTTTTTTTTTTTTTCCCTTCAATTTTATTTTATTTTGTGGATGAAGTTGCAAGGGCAAAGGGTTGATATGAAGGGATGGGAAAATGAATGGGATCCAGATGCATGATCTGAAAGACACAAAGAATAAATAAAAAGAAAGTTTAAAAAAATGAACATTGCATGTGCTCAGACTCAGATGTTCATAAAGTGTGTGTCCCAAAATATCTTTATAGTTTAAGTTCTCTCAAACTATTATAAATATATTTGTAACAAGATCTACCACTCACCAGTATGTACTATTTCTACATGAATAAAACATGAAATAATCCATTAGAAAGAATTATATTCCTGGATGAAATCACAGCTATTTTAGTGGGGCTTCTGATGAACTCTATCTCACAGATCTGAACAATCAGGAAAAAGCCTGTGGATAAAAATGAATCAAATATCTGAGCTAAGGAATGAGGGTGCCCTAAAATAACAAAAGTGCATTGATTGGTCTTTGACATCCCTCTTGTGTGTGTGTGTGTGTGTGTGTGTGTGTGTGTGTGTGTGTATGAGTGTTATCAAGAAAACTCTGTGGTTTGCAGTCTCCCATACAGGTTACCTCATGGTAGAGTTGTAATTTATAATATTATAAGAGAGGAGAGAAAAATGGCTCAAGTACCCTTCACAAATATTTATTATTTATAACAATACTTCAGTATAGATTGCTTCTGACAAAGCAAAATACCTATGTATCATTTCTCCCCCTTTGGGAAAATGCCCATTTGCACAAATATTTAAAAATTCATATAATGGAAAAATGCATTCCAGCCATGAGTGCTTCGTCATGCAGAAATAACCTCCCATATGTTATTCTATGATAGCATATCACTGGACTATAATTAGTGTATCAAAACAACACTCAGTTGAGTCTTCGTTAAGAGAATTGCTCACTTCTGTTTAACAGCATTGAAGGAACTTCTGGCACAGCTAAGATCCAACACCTGAGATCCCAGTACACCTCACTCTTTCCCCCTCACTCCACCCACCTTCACCATGGCCTTGTTAAGTCACAGCAGCACAGATTCAAAGAGAAGATGGGAAAGGGGCTGGACAGTTCTTAAAGTAGCTCAAGCAGCCATGTGCCAGTCCACAGAACACCGACCGTCAGAGTTAAACCACAGCCTGTGCTGCCACTCAGCACTGCTCTGTCGCTCCAACGTGCATCAGCCTATGACGTCCTCAGAGCTCTGCCGTAATTCTGACTCCTACCCAGCCATTCCTCTTCTAGACTGCCATCTATGACTCTTTTCTAACGTCCCATCAAGCTTAGTCTGGCTTCTTGGGAAAGAGCTGCAGGTTCAGAGATCTTCACTCTTCATTCCAAGGGACTCAGAGCCACCAAAACTAACAGTATGCATAAAGTTATCTACTTTTTTCTCTCTCTTTTATAGCATTTAAAACATGATTTTTTCTAGTATCCATAACAATCTATCACTTTCCTCCTTACAAATCAACAATTAAGTTTGCCTTTTTAAAGTTATCTACACCAATCCTCCACCAGAGCAAAGTCAATTCACAAATCTGCAAGAAGACTAAAAGTGGTTGAAATGAGACTTGGCCCATTTTTCCCTCTCCCTCATCAATTGATACCCAAAGGAAAACTTCCCAGTCCTGATGTTTGCAGAATGACGTCCATCACACAGGTAATTACTCATCCATCTTAATGCTTCCTTTTAAGTTTGCCCTTAAGAAGCCTGTGATCTCCCAAGCCAAGGGCTTCAGTAAAATCAATAAAACCTCGTCCTATCAGGCCACCAGCCAGATCATTTTCCACCTTTTAACAAGGCAGTGGTTATTAAATGCCTTGTTTGAAAACCCAAGTGGGGTCATCAGACTTTCATGATGAAAATAATCCATCAATTGCACATGTGCTATCTTTTCAGTGTCTTTGATATGAGTGATAAAGTGGGTAATGGCCTACAGTTTTTCAATATCTGAACATGTTCTCCCTTCTCACACTGAGGCTGTAGCATAGCAAAGGGAATTTCATGACTGGAGGTAGCTTGTTAAGAGATAAAGGGGTTTCACTACATTATTTCAGTCAATGCATAAGACACGCTGTTGGTTCTGACTTTGAAAGCAGAGCTCTAAGCTGCCAATACCATCTTTTTTCATTAGTCCAGTTAACCATTGGCCAGATTTTGAAATCTCTGTATTGCAAAATGATATACCCCATTGTAATGCTTCACATCACTCTTTTCTAAGGGTTGAATGGTTACCCTGAATTTATCAGAGAGATTGAAGACAGAGGCTCAAACAAATGAAGAGATACTTATTGGTATTGCACACTTCTTCAATGCCAAACCATCATACAAGAACTTTGTGAAAAAATATGATTTTTGTGCATATCTGTGAAAATAATTCTATCATACAATATCTTTGTGGAATCATAATTACTCAATACATGTATCTTGACACGGCCAGATGTCTACATGAATCAAAAAAATAATCCATCATTTGACAAATAGAAGCTCTGTCTATCTTTTTATGCATGTTCTGTTCGATTTGGCCAGGAAAGAATTGTAGGACCAAACATTTTCCACTTAAGATGTCTTCCTTTTTATTGTTTTACATTAATGATAAAATTAAAAGGGGAAGTATTAAAAAACCCTCACTGCATTATTCCAAACTTCCAAAATTAATCAATGAATTTAAACTCCAATCTATGACAACTTCCAGGAAGAGATGAAGATCTGGCACTCTGCCAATTGAAAATACCTGTTAAGCCAGCAGTCCTGCATTCTATGCGCCAACACCATCAACAAGAAGAGGCTTGGAATCCTAGGAGAAGCCCCATTCTTGAAATGTTTTCTCATTGATTAAAAGAGGGTCAAATAAGCTGGCACAGACTTAATGTGAAATAATTTTAGACTCTGATACTTTGAAATTAGTTGAAACTCAAATGATGGTTATCATTGTTTATCATTACCTCAAACCCTTAATATCCAGAATCTAAAGAAATGAAGAAGATAGGCTGCTCAAGTCTCACTGGTACCTCAGATACCAATTTTAGCACCCAGGCCAAGCAGAATGATGCTAGGGAGTCAATGGAGACACAGACACACTTGAAATCCAGTGCTTCTTCTTGCCTTTTTTTTTCCTGAAATTACATAAAAAATGAACAGGAGAAGAAATGAAACAGGTCAGCTTTATCTACCCCGTGCGTTCTTTGTTATAAAACTGTATAACTAAAAATAACGGGAAACAGTCATGGGGCAGGTACTGCGAATGATCAGTGTTTTATTTACAGAGTTAGGTTTGCTTTATACAAAACACGTTCAGTGTTACCCCATTTGCCTGGTGAAGTCACCTCAGGAGTGCTGACACCCAAGCTGGAGAGCTCCAGCTTCATGCAGGCAGATGTGTGTAACTAGAGTTTTCCTGCCTGGCCCACAGTCAGGATAAATCTCTTTCACCTGCCAGTCCCACAGCCGCTCAGACCCAACCAAGGAAACACAGAGACTTCTATTGCTTATAAACTGTATGGCCATGGCAGGCTTCTTGCTAACTGTCCTTATATCTTAAGTTATCCATTTCCATAAATCTATACCTTGCCACATGGCTCATGGCTTACCGGCATCTTTACATGCTGCTTGTCCTGGCGGTTGCTGGCTGGCAGGCAGTGACTCCTTCTGCCTTCCTGCTCTTTTAATTCTCTCTGTTAGTCCCGCCTACTTCCTGCCTAGCCACTGGCCAATTAGTGTTTTATTAGCAACACATTTGCCATACAGAACATCCCACAGCAGATGTGCCTTCTCTCAAATCTCTGCTCTCTCACGTACTTGCTGCAGGAACCTGGACAAGCTATCTACTGTACTCTGCCTCAGTTTCCAGTTACATCATAAGGCTGATGTAAGGATGAATAAGGTAATGGTGAGAATGTTAGAATGAGTGGTAAAATTTATGGAGTGCTCACTGTGTGCACAGAGATTATTTTCTAGGTTGAGCTATCCAGTCTCTAAGAACTACTGTAATTTTCACAATTCCATCAGTGAAGGAATTGTGACATAGAAAAGGTAAGTGACTTACCTGAAGTCACTTGCCTAGATCAGGAAGAGTTTGGCTCATATGCCAACTTATAGAATTATATTGATATAGTTATTACTTATGCCACCACCACCAGGACTTCCAACTCACTCTCTTCCCTTATCCTATGAACCTTGGTACCTGTCCATCCCTCTGCCTGTTAGGAGGCACTTCCTTTCCCTCCCATCCTCTTTTAGTTCATTATCCACTGAGCATCTTGTGGCCCTTGTTCAATTCTTTACATTGTCCATATCTCAGTCACTTCCTAGGAAATCTTCCCCAAACTGAATTGTAATTCAAATTCTTCAAGATGAGTTCCCATAACACAGGTCTTTCTTAAGTAGGACATGGTTCGCTACCATGCTTTGTGTTCTCTGAGGGATTACATGTATGGCAATGACCTCCCCAACTAGCCTACAGATTCTGGAGATGCTGCCATGCCAGGGTTCACTTAGACTTTTACTTTAACGTGTAGGAAGATATAATCTTTTTAAAGAACTGGGAATGACTGACTGTACTGAGTACATAATATACTTTGGGTCCAATCTAAGCACTTCAGTTGCAGCTGAAATATTAACATTCTGTAAGGTTAATAAAGTTGCTAAAAGTTGCCCAGTTGTTCTAAGTCTAATTGAAGGCTTTGAGATCCACAAGACTTTAACCATCAAATTAACATATTATTTTTTAACTGAATATAAAATATAGATGTGATGAGGAAACTAACAACTCCTTCAAAGGTTTTACAGCCTGGTCTCTAGAACCTAAAATACTGTTTCTTTATATGGAAAAGTGGGCTTTGCTGGTGTGATAATGTATAGGCTTGAGATGAAGAGTTTGCCCTGGGCTCTCCAAAGAGGTCTTGTATAATCACAGTGCTCTTCCTAAAACAGGAAGGAGTGCCAATATCAGAGAAGGAGTTGCCACAAAGAAAGGGGTCAGAATGATGCCACTGATAGAGGGGTCAAAGAGGCCAGCAGTGTGGGACCTTCCTAGAAGGGAGAAAGCACAAGGGATGGATTCATCCTGGAGCTGGGGAAGGAATGCCATCCTACTGGCTTCTTGATTTTAGCTGTATAAGACTGTTTATTAGACTTCACACCATCAGAGCTTGAAGACAGTAAATTCACCTCATGAATCTGTTAGCAGCAACAGGTAACAGAGATGTTAAAGGACCTCACATTCATGGGTAAAGGTGACTACACAATGATGAAATAATAAAGTAATATTATTGGTGAAATTACTAAGGCCACTCCACGTAGTTAAAAGGGAGGTTTATTTAGTGGCATAACTTACAAATGAAGGGATAGGTAGGTAGCAGGGTCTGGGAAAGACGCAGCACAGTCAGGCGGTGTTCTCTGGAGAACTCTGCTTGGTCTACCTCTAGCGTCCAGGGTCCAGGAACCAAGAGAGGAAGGGGCATCCGGATCTCGGTCTTCAGGGCCCTCCCTTGGCCCCACCTTGTGGGCGTGACAGTTACTGAAGCCTCAATGGGGTTTGGAACTTCCAGATCAAAGCTGGAATGTCTACCCGCTACATAATATAGACATAATAATGTGAGTTCGAGTTTACTAGACAAATGTAAATTGCATACAACCATAAGGGATTTTTTTTTGTTCAACTACTACCATGCAGTCACTTGCTTAAATTGGACATATTCACAAACAAATGAAATCTGTTCTTTAATTACTATCCCCAAATAATTCCAATTTAAAAACACATAATTGTATTATTAATCTCATCAAAAAATACTAATTACAGGTATACCTCCCACCTTCTAACCATGTAACATGGGCTGCACAATTGCTTTCTCTGTCTGCATTCTAATCTGAAAGCAGTCAAAAGCATCGCTAGAGCCAATCTTGTGTTGTTATGAAGCCCAGCAGACAGCAAGTCTTCCGTTAAGAATGCTTTCATTATTCTAATTTGTCCAACCCAGCACAGCCCTCCTGAAGTTCCTGCATCCTGCCACACCTCATCCCACAGCCACCACAGTGTAGCTCATGAGCAGAACAGAGGAGGTGGGGCTGAAGCTGCCATACATCATTGCACATGAGTTCAGAATCATCACTAAACTATGAGGTCACAGATCTGCCCTGAAGTTTAGTAAAGCTCTGGGAAAAATTAAGAACCTCTCACTAATAAATCACCTTCATTAACTTGTGAGATAATTAAAGATAACCAATGTAACAAATCACCCTAAAGCTTGAGTCCTTCTTTTTTCTTTCTTTTCAAACACATTTTTAATTGATTTTTTTTTGGAGGGAATTTTGCACCATGTACCCCAGTCACACCCACCTCCCAATTCCTCCATATCTGTCCTTCACCCTTATAGTATCCCCCTCAAAACAAAAATGAATAAATAAATAAATAACGTTATTAATTTAAAAAACAACAAAAAAAGCAAAACAAACATCACTTTGCTCCTCTCTTTTTCCAACCTCTCTATCACCTCTTCATTCAACTCACTGGAAGCTGCAGTGTGTCACGCAGTAGACCCTTTTGTCCAATCAACTGTATTTGCAAATGTCCATGTGTAATGAATTGTTGGTCTGCTTCAAGGTCTCCAGCTTCTGGTACACCATCAATACTGGACCCTCATCGAAACTCTTCTCCTGCTGTTGCTCCAAATCGTGGAGATCCTGCGCCTATGATTCTGCAAAACCAGTTCCTTCACGTACTCCAGCAGGCCATAGATGGGACAGATGTTGATGAGTGCCTAGGTGGTAGCTGAGTAGGTCAGACCAGGCCACTGGAAACACCCCCTTCAGGCAGGGGAAAAGCCAGCTCTTCCATGCCTGTGGTGAGGGGTGGGGTCAGTTCTCCTGAATGGGGGGCGGGGTCAGCTCTCTTCTAAGTTGGAGGGGGCAGCTCTCTCCTGAGGGGCAAGGGCAGCTCTCCCCTGAGGGGCAGGGGCAGCTCTCCTGTGCCTGGATCATTGGAGCTAGCTCTCATATATGGGACGGTGGAGGGCAGGGCCAGCTCAGCATGGCCCTCGAATTTCAATTGCATGATTGGCGTGAGCCCCTGTGGTAGCATAAGCAACAAATATCAACACAGATCCCCACTGCAGCAGACCGTGGACCAGACATGGCAGCACAGGTCACCCAGATTGGCATGGCTCCAGCAGCAGCACAGCCGTTAGAAACCAATATGGACACAGGTAGTGGCCCAGACCCCAAGCATCCGTGTGGCCTTTGATAACAACAGGGGCCATGGACAGCAATACAGACCCCAGCTGCAGTTGGACCACTGACCCAGACATGTTCCTTGGCAGCAGCCTGGGCCCAGATGTCACCATGGGTGGCAGCACATGCCACTCAGTGCCCCAGCATGATCCTTGGACACTCACATGGCCCCAAGTGTGGCCCAGACCACGGGCATCAGCATGGCCTTTGAAGATAAAAGGAACCTGGGACATCAACACAGACCCTGGCTGAGATAGAGCCATGGATCCAGACATGGCTCTCGGCTGTAGCACTATAGCATGATTCTCTTTTTTTCCATTGATTTTACCTACCGTCCACAGTTTCCTCCCCCCACCTCCCACCTACCCCTCCCCCATCCATTCCTCCTTCTCCTCTGTTCAGAAAGGGGCAGGCCTCCCATGGGAGTCAACAAATTATAGAATATTAAGGTGAAGCAGGACCAAGCTCCTCCCACTGCATCAAGGCTGAGCAAGACATCCCACCATAGGGAATAGGTTCCAAAAGCCAGCTCAAGCACCAGGGACAGGTCCTGATCCCACTGCTAGGAGCCCCACAAACAGCAAGATACACAACTGTCACTCACATGCAGAGGGCCTAGGTCAGTCCCATACAGGCTCCCTAGCTGTTGGTCCAGAGTCCATGAGCTCCCATGAGCTCAGGTCAGCTGTCTCTGTGGGTTCCCCTGTCATGCATGACCCCTCTGGCTCCTACACTCCATCTTTCTTTTCAACAGGACTCCCAGAGCTTAAAGCCATATTTTGTCAATATGTTTCCTATCTCACAGGTTGCTTTCAGTATGTATCATTCTAAAGGCTCAGCTAAGATGAGAAGAGATGTAAGGGAAATCAGTCAGAGGGAAAGGGGAGAGAGGCCTTCAGGCACTGAAGATCTGTATAAACACAAAGACTCAGAACAATCAAAATTAGAGATGCTACTGGCATCACCACGTGCCTGCTGACAGACAGAAGATTCTGCTAATATACTCACTGGAACTTGACAAATTGAAAATCCATTCCCTGTATATTGTAATGGCTCAAGCAATGAAAATTTTATATTAGTATTGATAATGACATCCTTGGAACAAGAAAGACACAAAGACTGGAAGTGCATTGCATTAAAAAAAAAAAAATCACACCAGGCATTAGAAACTGGAACGCAGGGTTCCTGTCTTAAGAGTGTTTTAGTTGCTCATCTTCATTAAGTTATATTTAAGAAGAAACAATATATAGATGTAGAATATTAGTAAAATGAAAGTAACAAAATACCCTTGATCCCAAAGAGTCACCCACCAATATGCTTTGTTTTTTTATGCCCGCCCATCAGTGTTATTAACTCGTATTTACAGCTCAGTAGACACTGCAGAACTGACTTGCGGTGCTGGCTCTGAAGAAGTCTATCAAAGAAATCTGTGCCATGGCTATCTACTGCATTAGATATTACTGTGGAAGTTCTCCCAAGTACATCACTGGGAAAAGATCCCAGTCCACTGAGAAGGACCACTCTGTCAGATCAATTCTCATTATCTCCACAGAGTAGACAAAACAACCCTGATTGCTAGGTTCTTATATTGCTTACCATTTTTGTTGCTATGATTCCAGAAAAAAAAAAACCAGAGAAAGCAACTTAAGGACAGTTTTATTTGTCTCACAGTTTGAGGATCCAGTTTGAGCTGGGAGAGAAGGTGTGGCAGCAGGGAGAGAAGGTGTAGCAACAGGGGCAGTGTGTGAGGCAGCTGGTCACATCGCATCTACAGTCCGGAATCCAAGAAACGAATGATGGTACTTACTTTCTCCTTCTTATTCAGCCCTGAACTCCAGCCCATGGACTGGGGTCACCCACACTCCAGGTTGTGATGTCACCACAATAAACATAGTCTATCAACGTCTTCACAGACACGCCCAGCAGTTTGGCTATGCCATTCTAGATCTTGTCACATTGGAAATCAATATTATCCATCACAATCCCCTACACACTCACTGGACTCCAGCTTGAGGGGAAGCAGGCAATGGTTGCTGAGGTGGATAACCAAATGGAAAAATGGAACAAGAGTAGAAGATTTGGCTACAAGGATTTATAGAAAGAGAAAAGGGGCAGGTTAGCAAGAATTACCAATCTACAAGTGGCCCCTAATGACTTGTGTCTCCTGGTATTATCAGGCATACATAGATCTTCACACATCAAATCAGAGTTGGATGTTTGAATACAGTGAGGTAAGCTGGGTAATGTCACTTCTGAGGCCAGTTTGTCAGAGGTATTGCTAATTCAGCCTTGATCCTTGTGTCATCCATTATGGAGGAAATCAGCCACCATGTTAAGAGACACTCAACAGTGCCCTGGAATGAGCCACACAGAAAGCACAGAAGCAAGCAATTTGGACTTGTACCAAATTACTAACCATGTAAATGATCTATCTTCTAAGTTAATCTTCCTGCATAAATTGTGCCTTCAGAAAATCACAGTCTTAGTCAACACCCTGCAGCAACTGAATAGGAGACCCTAAGTCAGAGCTGCCTAGTTAAGACATGTCTGAACTGGGAACCAGAGAGACAGCTCGGTAGTTAAGCACTTGCTGCTCTTTTAGAGGACTCACATTCAGTTCCCAGACTTCATGTCAGGTCGCCCACAATGGCACATAATGCCAGCTCCAGGGAATTACTTTTTCTTTCTTTTTTTTTAAATATGGAACACTTCACAAATTTGAGTGTCATTCTTGTGCAGGGGAATCTTCTCTGTACTGTTCCAATTTTAGTATATGTGCTGCAGAAGTGAGCACAAGCTCCAGGGAATTTGATGCTCTCTCCTGGCCTCTTCAGACACCTGCACACACACACACACACACACACAAAATATTAAAAAGGACTCTACTAACTCTCCTGCCCACAGAAATTGAGCAAGAGTAAGCCACTGTTGTTCTTTATTTGTTTAACTGTGTTTATTGTAGCTGTGTTACACAGCACCATATAAATATGTATTCAAATGGATGCATGAGTTATATGCACAGCCTATGAGGAAGTCTTACGTAGTTATTAGGAGTAGAATTAGCAGAGTTAGGCAGATCTGGGTTTGAATCCTGGGTAAGTTATTTCCCCAATTATGTTTCCTTTCTAAATCTGTTTCCTCCTCCTCTGAATACCAGTGGTAAACATGCTTATCTGTTACTTTTTCCAGGATCACACATTATGGGAATACATAGCATGAGATCCATGTGCAAATCAAAAAATCCTGAGAGACATAATATATGTTCACCTGCTTCTCAGTGAGTGTGGGGGTGTATATGCGAATGCATGCTTATTTAATCTATATCTATATCAGAATAAAAAGCAATCACTTGTATCAAGCACCAACTAAATTGGCTATTAGGTGAGACAGTCACTTTATATGTTCTCATTTATGAATAAAATGCCTTCCTTGATATCGGTTGGGATCACACAATTTATAAGCTGCTTGTCTGAGGCTGGGGAAATGGTTCAGTAGTAGAGCACTCACTTAGCATATACTATGTGAGGTCCTGTATTCAATTCCAAGCATTACAAAACTAGAATTTTAAAAAAAAAATCTCCCTGTCTTCAGAAGAATTGATCCAAGATGATTATTGTATGATAAAATTGGAAACCACTGAAAACAGTGTACTACAACTAAGCAGTAAGCTGACCCTTTTTTATTTCAGGGGCTGGAAAGAGTAAGCAATCTAGGGGTGGTTGGTAGAGAAACTGAGGCTTGGAGAGTGGTGTGGCCTGTGGGAAGCAAGCTTCACAGATGTGTCTGCTTCCTGGTCAGTTCCTGCCGACTCTTCTGTCATGGAGGCCGTATTTTGAGCGACAAGAGGGAAAAGGGAAAGAAAAGAAGAAAAAGCTTTACTCAGCTAGCCGACTGTATGAAGATCTGAAAACTTCACAGAGGCACAAGAAGTTTCCAAAAGCATCACACGCCGGCTGCTCTGAACCCTTTTGTTGTATTCGTCTATCCTTTCTTGCCTCTCTGCTCTCCTGCAGCTTTGAGTAATCATGTGGACCTTGGCTATCATCATTCCACAGTCTCACTCTCCATTTTTGCCAATTCCAATTTGTTCTGAGCCCTGCAATAAATGAAATAAATAATAAATGAAAAGGCCAGAGGCAACAGTCCTATCACCCTGCAGACCCAGGGGAGAAGCCAGAGGTTGCAGGGCGGCGCTGCAGAGAAGGAAAACTATGTCTCACGGGCCCAATTATTTACTGTAGCTGCTGAGATGAGATGATGTGTGGCTGTGACAAGGCTGTCCTGGAAATAGTAGCCAACTGATACAAATTTAGATCCATTACAAAACATCTTGAATCCAAAAGAGTCCAACTTTAAAAAAAAAGAAATTAAATAACTCTAAGTTGCTCCCCTGCACACCACACTTTTCTCATAAAAATGGGTATTTGCTATTCCATAGCTACTACATTTCTGAAATATTTAACTGGTAGTTGTTGTTTTTTTTAAGACCATAAAATTTTGTATTTCAGATTTGTAAGGGCATACCAAGTAATTTTAGTGAGATCACAGGTACAAGACCAAACTTTAAAGACTAGCTTTCAGATTTGGTGCAATATACAAATAATTGATGTAGTCAATGGGTTATGACCATGGCAAGAAGCATGCAAGGCTAAGCTCATGAGATTGGGATCAAGATTTGGTTACCTCAAAACAACACCCTACAAGGTCACACACTGAGATGAAAAATTTAAAGGTCAAAGGACAGTTTTGGTTCCATTGGAAGAATGAAATGAGAAAGAGATGAATAAAAGGAGATATTTAAAATGTGAACTAACACTGCTGGTTCCATGAATAAGTGTCAAAAGGAAACTCATTAAACCCTGAGAGAGTCCACAAAATGGGATTCCCAGGCCTGAGCTATAAGGAAAGAGGAGCCAGTTAGTGAATAAAGACTAGAGAATCAGGTTTCTGCATGGTAAAAACACTTAAAGTAAGCTGTTTTTTTAAATTGCATCAGAACACTTAAATGAAAGTGAATGTTCAGAATGAATATATCCATATTGGTGTATATACACATATAGCCTCTACTACATATCATGTACATTATAAAACACAATCCAAAGTCAAATTCTCAAGAGTAACATTGAGTAAGTACATTAGACATTCCTTAATTGTCCTCCGAACATATTACCATGAGTGACAGCAACATTATCAAGATTTAGAGACAAGGATAAAGTTTATAAAAATAGAACTGGAACTGGGTGCACTCTGGAGGATGAGGCAGGAGGAGCAAGAGTCTGAGACCAGCCTGGACTACATAGTAAGATGGTGTCTCAAAAGATAGCAAGAGGGAAGGAAAAGGAAGGGAAGAGAAGGAGAAGGGGGAATAGAGGTAGAGGTGGGGGAGAAAGGGGCAGAGCACTGGGAACTACACACATCTCATCAGTGCCGGACCAGTACCTGACGCTCAAGAAAACAGTGAATGGA
>CABHPP010103968.1:0-21232 GCA_902168425.1 Peromyscus attwateri | reverse complement strand
TTTAAATAATATAAGTCTGTGTGTTTACTTGGTTGGATCTGAGCTGCTGTGGGACTGGCAGGTGAGAGAGATTTGTCCTGACTGTGGGCCAGGCAGGAAAACTCTAGCCACACCCTCCCTGTGGCTAGAAGCTGTGGTGCTGATCCCTACGCTGGTGGCTCTCAGGGGTTGCACGTGCTAGGAGGGAGTCATTTGGCAGTAACTGGACTCTGCTTGGCATTTGAAACTCCAGGGCTTGATGCTCCTGAGATAAGATAGAAAAAGACTATGAACACTCTTGAAGATGCAGGAGACCCCCCAAAATAATCACAGAAACTGAGAAGTTTGAATAGCCATTCTGTGTGCCGGAGCATTCCCCAACACCCAGGGTCTCATTAAGATGATCAAGGAGTGTGTCTCCCTAATGGTTTAAAACTGGAGGTCAGCAGGGAGGAGTGAGGTTTACATTGAAGCCATGGTGCCTACAAAACAACATTAGCTGGGACCATGACCTTGAAGCCAGCATCTGTCATGGGTTTCAGCAAATAAAAAGCACTTTTCGACTATGTGGAATTCACCTCAAAAATTTCTAAAAACTGTTCTGTGGATTAAAAAAAAAAAAAAAGAAAAAGAAAAAAAAAACTACACTTTTAAATTCTAACTAAAATATCTACTCTAAATACAAAACTGAAAATAACCTACTATGTTAAATGCATTGGCATGCATATTAGATATATATTCACTTGTCATATTTTGTGTTTCATGAAAACAGCAGTGTCCTGGGAGCACTTCTGGAAGGTCCCTAACAGTAGAATGTTTTTCTGTTGACTTCAAGGCTTTGGTTTTCACTCTTACCCATGTTTAAATTGCTTTTTACTTTTCTTTTTGTATCATGTAACATGAATCAACAAGACAAAATGAAAGGTTCTAAGAAGAGGTTCCAGCATGTCCAACTTCCCACAGTGTTGTTTGTTAGTGTTTACCAACTTGATACAATGACTATCAGAAAATTACAAAGTCCCATGAAGCATTGTGTGCTCTAACCCATGATTGGCCAAGTTCACCTTATCAGAAATCTGGCAATGCCTGGGTGCTGCAGATGGCTGTGAAGTGATGGCATCCCAGAGCAATGGCTGCAGAGACCAGAGTTCCAGTCAAAATAACACCCCATTGGGTCAGACCATCTACAGTCCCTGTCTTCTCTCATAATACAGAGGAAACGTATTTATTATTTGTAAAAATTGTGTGACATCTGAAGTTGTAGTTTGGGGACCATTAAACTATCACCTTAACTATGGTTCTAGTCTGTACTATTGTATTTAAACACTGCATTTCAAAACTAGTTTCATCCAAGAGGAGACCAAAAGTGTTTACTCTTCAGTTACTTATTTTATCATTCAGACAGATTGAAGTCTCCTGCTGTATTAAACCTACCATGGAAAGGGAGCATCCATGTTTCCTCTTTACATCACAAATCTTTCCTTGGTCTCTGTTTGTTTATTCTTGAAACAGGGTCACGGGTACACTAATCTGGCTTCAAACTTGCTTTGTTGCTGAGGATGACTTTGAACTTTTCATCCCCCTGCCTCTACCTCTAAGTGCCTGCATCAATACACCTTGTGCATGGACTTCCCACATGCAGATTAATCAGTCAACCCACTGAGCCACATCCCCAGGGTTTACCATTCCTTCTAAGGAAATCCTTTGTCTCCATTCATAGAGCATTATCAGACTGTGACCACGAAGCAGCCTAGTAAGCATCCTTGACAATAAAGAAACACAAAGAACCCTATTCCTGCATGTGAGTCTGTCTTGGGCAAACCTGAAATATTGTGAGTCTATCCTGAACATCCACCTATTTTATTATTTATATTTTTCATTCCTTCAAAACAATTATTCATACAATTATTTTAGTCAAAATATTTTAGTCATACAATTTTTCTTGGTACATGTGCTTCTATTTTAAAGGAAATTATTTATAAAATAGTTTTAATGAAAAGTTTTGAAATAACATGTGGACTGTTTTCCATGCACTGCACAGTGGACTAAGGACCCAGACAACTTTTATCCTTTTATCCTCCAGAATCCCCCAGCCTCATCCCTGCTTTGTGGAAAACTAATTTTGAGAAGCCAAGTGAATGGCCTAAGGTCAGAATGTGTAGGAAGTGACAGTCTCTGCCTCTCTACACAGCAGCTAAATGCTGAAAAAAAATCTCACCCCACAAAAGGTATTTATGTGATAAACAGGTGTCCTCCATCCAAATCCTAGACTTGATTTCTACTGCTAAGCCCAGTTTGCCTGACAGATTTTTTCTTTTAAATTCATACTTTCTGCTCACTTATTAAGTGAGTCTGAGCTCAACCACATAACAATGAACCAGACACTGACCTTCACAGGTGCAAAATATGTGATACTATGGAAGCAGCGGAAAAGAGGTTTGACTGCTGCCCATTTGTGAGGTAGCAGACAAGATGGAATCAAAAGCATTTTACCAGAGACACAGCATACATGCTTGCCCCATCACCTCTGTGGGGGTCTCTTTGAACCAACTGTCCCAGGTGGAAGGCTCTGAGTCTACAGCCAGGAATGGTACAAAGTAATTGATGGAGTTCGAGGATGCTACATTGAATGAATTCTAATCTGAATTCAATAGACCTTCATACTTGAGTACTCCACCATAATGTGAGGGAATCAGTGAAGTTCCTAAAAGATGGCATTTATGAACACATTGAGTAATTACTGTCTGTTCTAAAAAGTTAAAGAATTAAAAACAGCCTAGAAGAAAATCATGTCTTGTGTATTTTGAAAATGAAGATTTAAGTAGAAGTTTAAAAATAAAATGTTTGGGCATGTCAACACAAATCTTCCTGAAAGATTTGAGATATGATTGTAAGATGATTTTATCTGTATCCTATAATGAGATGCAGTTTAGAAGGATCACCAACATGGTTTGAAAATACCATTGCAATGTGTTAAGTCAAGGAAGAAAAGGGCATATATTATATATAATTTGCATTTGTATATATTATATAAAATATATAGTTAATTTATATTACCAAAGGTGTGAAAAGTCAACGGGAGTGTTTATAATCTGAGAGTAAAGAGAAAGACTAGAGAATGGGCTATTCTCCGGTTAATAATAAAGGTGAGAATCAAGAAATATATACTCTTCTACATATTTATATCCTTGTTCATTAAAATTCACTATAAACTTCAGAGCACAAATACTGATGATCCTATATTACATGTTATACACATTTCACATTTATGTTCTTAAATTAAAAAATTATAGGCAAATATTCAAATGTATGTATAATCATATTTCTCTATCTTATGACTATTGAAGATATACTTCTCAGTTAAAAATCCAACACAAAATGTGTTTGTTAAAGTATGTATTTATTCAGCTATATCTGGAAAAATGAATATTCAACATTGTCGTATTAAATGTGGAGAAGTCCTACAATTAAACAATTTCTTTTCTGAATTTAACTTTTTCTCTCAATAAAATTTCATCGGCCACAGATAATATGGCAAGCATCAAATCATGCCTGGCGCAAAGCATGCTGGTCTCTGTAGTGACCTAAACAGCAGGAAGAGCCAGGCAGGGAGCCACTGGGAAATAATGTGACTGTGATCTACCTGGCTGATACATGGAGAGTACCCAAGGAAAGCCACTGATGCTACTTACACAGGGTTGGCACACAGCCCAGGCTGGCCTAGAACTGCTGACCCTCCTGCCTTGGCCTCTCCAGTGCTGGGTCATGAGTGTGATCCTCCTGCCTCGGCCTCTCCAGTGCTGGGTCATGAGTGTGATCCTCCTGCCTTGGCCTCTCCAGTGCTGGGTCATGAGTGTGATCCTCCTGCCTCAGCCTCTCCAGTGCTGGGACCTACTAGTTTCTTTTGCAGCACAAAGTGTCCGGCTGTAGCAGGGGTCAGACTACCCACTCCTGCCCCCTTGGTTGTTACCAGCCTTGCATTCTCTGCTTCTTTGGTTTCCTGTCGCTGTCAGTTTACCTGACAGCTCACACACTCTCTGAGGACAAGATGATTTTCACATTTGCCTTTCCCTGGTTTCCAGTGATCTTATATAATGCCTCCATATGCTTTGTCCTCAAGAACATTAATTATTTCAGTTAATAAACCCTGACTATCACCTTCCCCCAAAGAACATCAGGCATGCAGTCTCTTCTATCTATTGTAAACCTCAATTATAAAAGGACATTTTAATTAATCATCATGAAAAATGATATTTATTTAGGGAGAATTATTTTAATGTAACAATATCCAAAGTTGTCCCCAAAACTTTTTAAGGTACATTTTGAAAGATTAGATGATCTAATAGGACAGTTATTCAAAAGTAAGTCACTACACCCAAACTATAAATACATTATTTTCAATTAAACATGTAAATGTATGTTCACATGTCAGCTGTAAACGATCTGGTAGTATCTCTTAGTAAATAAGACTGTGGGTGAAATCCTGCACTTTCTTCCTTGTACTGAGGACACATTCCACCAGGCTTTATCCCCAGATGAAGAGCGACAGGCAAACAATGGCTGCAGAGATAGAGGATCCCTCTTCTCCAGGGACCAGGACTTGGGTGAACCAATTCCAAATGGTCAGCTTTAAACACAGGTGTTTATTAGTAACACTGAATGGACTCCACAGTACTCAATCGTGTGTGTGTGTGTGTGTGTAGTAACACTGAATGGACTCCACAGAACTCAATCATGATTGAGTTCTAGAGGAGGAGGATAGTGGAGGCACAGAAGGAGTCAGAGGGGGAAAGGGAGGGATAGGCATGATGAAAATACAATACTCATGTATGAAATACTAAAAAAAATTAATGATATTAACAAAAGAATAGGTGTATAATTTCCATTCTCCAAAGAGAACTTAAAACTGTTGATTTAAACAGTGATCCAAGTTCAGAGTGCAACTAGATTGTAATTATTTTCCTATAAACATTCTAGTCACTATACCCACATCTACTTAGACATCTGTATCAATTTCTTTTGCTAAGTATCTTCAAGGAATTACACTTTATCTTTGCAGCCACATCTTTCTCATCATACTCAAATGTTCATATAATAACCTTAGCATTCAACGCACAGATTCAGGAGGTCAAGGACCCACTGAAGGGATGCTCGCTTGCCTGCTTTAGGTACCATCAGAATTGTTAATAGGAAAAAGAAAATAATGGACCAAATATATGGTTGCTCTCAAGACATCTTTGCTTCTTGTTTGTCTTGTTTGGTCTGTTGTTTTGTATTGGTATCATACAGATAGGTTAGTGTTTTGTAGATGGAAAATATTTTAAACATCCTTCAACAGAAGAATGGTCAAGAAAATGTGGCATGTATTTACAATGAAGTTCTATCTAGCTGTAAGGAGGAATGTCATTTGCAAGAAAATGCACAGAACCAGAAATCAGCACAGGAAAGGTAACTGATGCTCTCACAGACACAGCAATATGGCTATCATTTGTCTGTCATCTATCCATCTTGCTACACACCTATCTCTCTACCTACCTATATCTACATATTCATGGAAGTAGATGGGTGCTATAAGGGAAGACGCTGAGGTCTGAATGGAAGAAGAGAGGGAAATGAGGGAGAACAGAAGTGTAAAGATTGTATCATACTTCACTCACATGCAGAACACTGATCCACACACGTGTGTAACATGAAACAAGATGCTGGTTAAAGGGAAGAAGGAGGAACAGTGAGAGGAAGGAAGTGGGGACGGTGAGAACAAGGGGTACCAGCGCTAACATTAGTGAGCGAGATGGGCTCTGACCACTTAAGTGTGCATTTTTCTTTCATAAATCCTTGCCCTGTTTTATCATAAACATGTGATATTTAAGTAAGACATCACAAACATATAACTTTAAAAATGAAAAATTCAATAGTATGAAGGAACTATTAGGATTTCAAATTCACAATTAATGAGACATAAACTGGATTTCTCCACATCCACTTTCATGTGTTTATCTACAGTTGGCTACTGAATAGTGAAGGGCTTCATACAGAAGGTTGTTGAAAACAGAAAAAAAAGAGTTGAAAGGGATCAAAAATAGTTTAATAATTGTGTCACTTTTGTGTATGATTATCCTAAAATACATGATAATTATTCCAAGTAGAATATATACACAAACTAAATAGTCATCACAGAATTTAAATAGCATGGATTAATTGAACAATATACTGAGTTTCACTGTGGCATCATTATGCATGCACAGAACATACTTGCACCAATTTATTTTAATTATAACTTATTTCCTACTCAGATTCATAAAATTTTGGCAATTAGAATGCTTTCTAATCAATAATCATTTAAATTTCAATATTTTATTTCTTACAAAAGTCTCTTCAACATAAAAAATAGTAAATTATAGCAAAGGTCAGCTCTTCTAAACCTGAGGAACAGCAATATAGCACTGCATACATGCTTGTTCTTAATGAGGACAGTATGGCAAATGTGCAGTTGGGGATGGAGAGACAGCTCAGCAGTTAAGATTGCTTGCTGCTCTTCCAGAAGATGAGAGTTTCATTCCCAGCACTCATATCTACTGCCCATAATGCCCTACAACTCCAGCTGCAGAAGATATGACACTCTTTTCTGGACTCTCCAAGCACCTAAAATCATGTGCCTATACCCACTTTCAAGTTCACATGCACGCTTGCACACATACATACAATTTAAAAATAACACCAATAAATCATCAAGATTGAATCTCCATTTCTCTGTAACCATTAACTGCCTATAGCTCTTCACCTATGCATGGGCCTTGAAATATACATATGGGTATGTATGGAACAATATTTATTAAGGAAAAAGAGGTAACTGATTTGATAGGGAATGGAGAAAGAGTGGAAGAATTTGGAGGGAGGAACGAAGCAAGTATGGTAGTCATGTGTGAAATAATCCAAAAAGGTAAATAAAAAATCATAACACCAGAAGTGCAGAATTTATTATAAAGTACTATGATGAAAAAAATTTAAGTAAGTATTCAATTTTTACTTCTTCACTAAATCATTGAAAACATACATGTGTATATGTACATGTGTGTGCACATGCCACCACTTCCTTCTAAATGAAATGTTTATATTAGTGCCATAAAGTAATATGTATTTGCATGTTAGGTTTTTTTAGGCTCTATTCCTGCTAGCATCTCCAGCAATCATCTAATCATGCAGGACTTAGGAGAGCTGTTTGCCTGTTTGACTACCAACTTATTTGCTGATACCAAATGAAGATAATTTAAAACAGATAACAAATTGAATCTTTCATTAAGAAGAGAGTTTTGTCATTCTTTAATTTTAATTAGTTTTGTGGTTATAATGTGCATTTCCACTTAATCTTCGAACACATCCAACTTCCTCCTTTGCATTTTTCTCTAAGGGAATTGCTTGAGATGCAAATGCCAGTTTTAATTGGACAACTAAGAATTAATTTCCATCCTGCAGCATGTCACTGCTTGCTGTTCAACAACAAGTCAGGGGTTAAGAGTGGTTCAAACATTCAAGGAAATTCAAAGCAATCAATCACAGATTGTTTATAGACTGTCTTACAGAATAGCAGTACATACTGCAGGGCTCCCAAACTAGAATTTTCTTTGTCTTTGAAACCAAACTAAGGACATTTTGTCTCTCAAGCCACTAAAACACTTAGTATTAATGTCAATCAGAAACACGCAAAAAAATTGTAAAATCCACAATGAGATGTCTTTTGAATGTTATGAATTTGAAAGTAATTTTCTTAGGTTACAGGAAATACACATAGTAAGACCACAGCACTTCACATTATTCAAGTTAATTTTTCCTTCTAGAATGCATTTGATCAATCCTTTTGAATACAAGCTTACATTTCCCTTCTTATAGGTGATATTTTATGACCCTTATTAAACAAAAGATAGAAATATGATCTAATTCTAGGCAATTTATTACTAAACTAAGCCAGAAATAATGGCACATTCCTATAATTCCCACACTTGGGAGGTTGACGCCAGAGTACCAGAGGTAAGGTCTCTGATACAGATATAATCTATATTATAGACAGATATAATCCCAACAAACAAACATGCAAACCAAAAGGAAAGATGCGATTTTATCAAAAGCTGAGAAGGCTCTTATTTACCATTGAGTAAACAGTGCATTGATACTTCTTGGGATCATCCTTGACAAGTACAATTCTGATCCCTGTTGCTGTGCCCTAAGAATTTTATTGACATTAATATTTTATTTTACATTGGAAAGAAATTTAAAAAGATGGTTTTTATAAAGGCTGATGTGTGACCTACAGAATACCAGAATTAACCAGAGATTTGGAGATATGCATTCTGAATGCATCTGTGTAAAAATAATGGAAATTGGTAACAACACATTTAAAGTGCTCTTGTCCTAAGTACATATACTCTCAAACACTTGTGTTATAAGATGTATCCTGAAACTACTGAGCAAAACATGTCTGTTTAGGTTCCTTGGCAGTAGGTCAGGGACATCTTTTCAGGCTTGTGGTACATGCCTGAAACATCTGCAGATAAAGAAAAACAATGTATTTAAGAGTTGTTACTCTGAGTTTTCAGACTACAAAGTGGATTATATAGTATACAGCATGGATTCACTGAAACAAAGGAGCAGGACTGTGTGAAAGGTCCTGACACTGTGCAGAAGGGTACAGTTTAAAACCTGTGAATTGCTCACTTCTGGAACTATTCATTAATGTTATTGAACAGCCATTGACCATATGTAGCTAAAGCACTTAAAGTTGTGGAGTAGGGGTTCTTAGTGGATGGCCTTCTCTATCATTGTTCTAAGCATAGAACAATGACATGACTCAAATCTGGGTTTTGATTACTGTCAGTTAAATCACACCAATGAGGGTTTATTTATTAAAGTCATGATGGTCTACATTTATTCATTGTTCATTTGGGGCCAAGTATGTTTTCTATTTTCATAATATATAGGTTGGAGACTATCATTAATCCATTTTACAGTAAGGTAAAAAATGTTAATCCATTTTCCAAGACATTAAAAAAATTTCAAAGAAATATGCAACTGTTTTTAAGGGTTATATCTCAACTATGTATGCAGAGGTAGCTGGAAATAGACAATGAATTCTTTGAAGGTTTGATTAGTTATATGAAATATCACAATATTCTTAAATAAAGGAAGAAAAGAAGAATGGATATATTAACATGAAAACATTATCATGAATTGACATTGTGAAATAATAATATTATTATCAAAATTAAATGAGCACTGTTGCTTAAAGTTAAATTGATACAGAAAAGGCTAAGTACCGTCTGCCAGAAACCATGTAAAGTGTGTCCTAAATATGAAGAGACATTTTAGAAATGTCAGAAACTCAACTAACCAACTACAGGGAGTAGGAAGAGAATACTTTTCATTGCTCAGAAGAGTACAGAACTACAGTGACAAAGGTGTGTTCTTGCTATTTCAGTGAACTATTGTTTGCCCAAGAATTGCAAATTCATTTGCTTGGTAGTTCAAGGAAGCGTGGGGTACAATCTGTGAGATCCGCCTTATACTAACCATTATCCTAACCAGGAAGAAAGATGACGTATATGGACAGGGTAAGGTTTTAGAAGAAGTGCATCACACTGGCAGATTTTAGTGCTAACAGAAGAAATAATGAGGATGCAAACAGCCTCTTCACAGACATTCAGAGCAGTTCACAGACTGGAGACAAATTTGTTTGGAATATATGGAAAAAGTTAACATGTGAAGGGCATGTGAAGGTACATCCTCCCAGATACAGAACAAATTGAGCCCCCCAAAAATGGAAATATGACAATAGCAAGGTCACCATATGTCCAAAGGCCTCTGCTCATCTCACTAGCAAAGAGAAGCCTTGGATGTAAGAGCGCTAAACATCATGAATTACCAAAAAGCAGATATCACACCAAAGATAAAAACAGATTGTTCTCTCTGCACATTCCATGATCAGTTAACATAAATGTTGGCTATTGGGGAATGAATGTCTTAAAGAACATGTGACCTATTAAGAAGTATTAAATGGGTACAAAAATAGATAGCCATATGAAGAAATTAGATATTGATGTGTGATTCTGTTGAAGGTTTGCAACTATTTAGCTCTGAACACCCACACACCACCATACGAAAATGATAGAATAAACATAAAAAGGAAGAGTGGAAGAATGCAGAAAGAAAAGATATAGAGTTGAACTTGGAAAGACTGGGAATGTTCTCAAGTAATGTGAGATTTTCTGACAGGACTTTGGACCCACAGTGCCTTGGCTCTGCAAGATAACATGTATTAAGACACCATGCTCCTCTTAGATGCCATGTGGTCTGCAATAAGTAAACATGGAAATACAGTATGTGACAAATATCCCCAATATAATCAAATCTGAAAAAACAAGTTTCATTTGAACAGTTTAAACAATGAACATTTCTTTCACTAGGTACTAGAAAAAGCATGTTTGTTTGATGGACATAGCAGTTGGACATAGAACTATGTAAACTATTATGCACATGCTAAATGAAGCCAATGTAGTTAGGTTTTATAGATCCAAGATATTGTTGTACCTCTTTATCTGTTGTAAAATCTCAGTGTTCCAACCTGAGATGCCTTCCACGATGATCCAGTTGTTGTGAGTGCTAACAGAATCAGCTTTCAAAGAACTGGAACCTGGCACCTACATCACATAGAGTCTGCTTCTCCTTCAGAAACTGAGCACAGATTTTGCAGCTCCACAGGCCAAAGATGAAGCCCAGCTTGGGCAATTACTTCCCACAGAGTACCTCTAGAATGTTCCTTAGTATCTCCGTGATGTTTTTCCACATTGTAAACCAGAAGCAGATGGTTTTGCAATGATGTGAAGTTTCTAATATATAGCAGTAACTAATATGTATAAGCAAAATTGAATACTGGTATCTGTTAGAGAAGCATCTCTCTCTCTCTCTCTCTCTCTCTCTCTCTCTCTCTCTCTCTCTCTCTCTTTATATATATATATACATGGAGATGTGGCTCAGAGGTTAAAAGCACTCACTTCTTTTCCAGCTCACAACTATCTGTAACTCCATTTCTAAAAGAATTTGGTGCCCTCTTTTGGACTCTGGGGTCACTGCACACAGAAGGCGCACAGACTTACATGCAGGCAAAATACCTGCCCAAATAAATAAATAAATCTCAAAAACGTTAACTTAAATGTTATATACAATGCCCTTTTTGTAAACATATACCACCAGAACAGCCACTGATGACATTCCAAAAGAAAATATTTTAAAAATAAACATAAGCAGATCTATAACTTGAAAGAAAGATATGTACCTAAATGAAAAGCATGAATTCATAAATGTAATGTATGGCACACACCTCACTTGATCAAAAGGGGGATGTGGACTTTGGATAATGTATAGTATGTCATTAATTCATTCCCTCTCACCATAGCTCTAAACAGCACAATTGCCAAGCTTCATTTTATGTCATTCCAAATGACTTAAGTTTTAATTAGTATGATTTAAGCAAATTACAATGCAGATTGTATTTTCCCCTTTCATTTCTTTCTCCATTCTTTCTACATCCCTCCTTGCTCTTCTTCACACTGTATTCCGAGTACAGATATGAGCAATGGGACAAAAGCTGTGCTTAGCAGCAGAGCTAACAACTTGAAACAAATGATCAATTATTCAAATTATTAATTTTGAACAAGATTCTACACGAATAAAATATATTTTCCTGTGAGAAATATTGTGTCCATACGATCAAAGAACTGTGACTTTTATTATCCCATTGAAGGAGTACTGTTTGTCAGGACATACAAGCATGGCACTTTATTGGGCCCTTTTACTTTAAATAATTATTTATTTGGAAAGCTTGTCTAGAAAGCCTCAAACATTTACAAAAACAAAACAAACAAACAAAACAAAAAACAGGGGAATGTTATGACAGACACACTTGCGGGCAACGCCCGCTATAGCATCGCAATTCAAGGCCAAGTTCATTTTATGTCTCCCTTTATCCCACGTCCTTTCCTCAGCCCTGGTGCTTTGAAGCAAATCCAAGACCTCACACAATTTCACCAAGACCATGTGACTTGATAACAGTTCCTGGATTCGAGTTCACAATGGAACAGGAAGGAAGACAGAGGAAGAGGCTGACTGAGGCTGACCTATGTCTGTTTTCACTTTAAAGCCTCTGCCAATAAGAAAGAGATAATATGTTCATGTAGACCAGTTAGCCTCTAGTTCCTGTGGCTGTTCTTTGGGAAATGGGCTACTGATAGAGTGCTAAATGATATCTCTTAAGTCTTTTCACCATTATTAAATTCAACACAGCAGCACAAGAGAAAATGATTTCTGAGACAGGGTCCTTTCCCACAAAGTTGTACTGGACCACAATCGTAAATGGTTCAAGGAAGCTTCTATAACTAAACGTTTTCTTTAAAAATTCAAAATACAAAGCATTAAAAAACAAACAAACAAACAAACAGAAACTTCTCAGTCCTGGAAACTGAACATGTGTTCAAAGACTTAATGAAATTCCATAAAGAACAATTTAGTTCTGGACTGAGAATAGTTAAAAAAATCTTCCTTAAATTGAGCGAATTTACTAGCTATTTGGAAAGTACAGTGTGTTGGCTTCCATTCAAAAGCGCAACACTTAATGTTACCAACACTGCCAAGTCCCTTCTTTGCTCTCTCCTGCTTTCAGAGAAAGTGATTAAGACCAATTCCCCTGCCAGCTGGATGCTGGAGAACATCAAAGGTTCTCCATCAGGACACAGAACTTGATGTGGATTGGAAAGCACGATGCTGATAGATAACCCCTTGGCATCATAATCAAAGCCTGTGACCACACTAAAACCCTATCAGCTCCTATCACTGCCTTGTGGTTTACAGAGAACAGCCAACCTACCTCTGAGAAATGGCTAGCATAATACTAAATGCTGGTATTTGGGGTGCATAGCTACTTTTCAGAACTGAGAACTACTCACCTATTACAGCAATCAAGTTGCTTTGCTTCTGTTGTGTCCATTGATTTATTTAATTGTTGCCTTAGGGGAAAGGAAAAGCAAGTTCCATGAGTTGAGTTCAAAACCCATACATATATATACACTTCTTCACTCTGAAGAGTTCCTGCCATCTGCATGGTGTAGTGTGAGTGTAAGGAGAATTCTTCTTGTATGTGTGGTTAGTGATGGGGTACAAGGACAGCTCCTGCCATGTGTGTGGTGTAGTGTTGAGGATAAGGAGGCCTCCTGGGTTACCCAAATCCCTGGGTCTTCTTCAGATTATAAATACAGCTTAAATATCTTAATAACTAGACCCCTATAATTTAAGAGTTTTTCTACTGAAATGCACCTTAGAAAATACATATTAAGTCTTGACAGCACCCATCAATGCACAAATACACAGAGCTTACTAAAAATAAATTTGTTGTTATTATGTAAAATGTCTTAATATATATCTTACATAGGCCATTTTATCTAAAATATATGGTAAGCAATTCCACACATTTTTCTTCAGAATGCTCTTGTAGATTTTTCCTTGTAATTAAAAAATAATTCTGGAAAGTGCTATGCATGCTACAGGAGAGGAAAGTAATCATCAATCACTCAGCTTTGAAGCCAGCAAGCTACAATGATGACTGGCTTGAAAAGACACATTGTTGATGCAACAGTGGCATGAACATCTTGGACAAAACCAGTCATTTCTTATTGCATTTAAGGCCCACTTCACAACATGAAACCCATACCTGGCAACACTATTGAGCCAAGAACCTATGGCTAGACAGGGAGTAATCACTAGGCAAGAATCTGCTACTATTATTTTTGCTAAATGGGCATACCACCAAACAACCCCTAATGGCTTATTATTGCACCCATAGATAAGTGCATATCTCAACCCTCATCAGAGAAGTTTCTATTTGGTGATTAACACAGAGATTTACAATTGACCAAGATACAAAGAATAAGATACTATAGAATGTACAGTCCTATGTGGAACATATATACCACCCTCTTCCTCTAAAAGGCCAGAGATCACTACAGAAGAAGGTACAGGAAGAGGAAGAACCAGAAGTGATGGGTGACTACAAGGATACAGCATCTTCTGGACACAGCAAGGCAACTGCACATATGAACTCCCGGTGATTGCAGCAGAACACTGTAACCCAAGTCACACCAAATCCCAGCCTGAAGATGGAATCAGGCACACAATACCACCCCAACCTTAGAGACACTGGGAATTGTTAGTGTCCTGGAGAAAGAGAGTCTGTTTGTTTTCTCTAAAAGTGTAGTCCCTGGCGAGCTAACCATGCCCCAGTGGAAGACAACACAGATCAGAATATTTAGCAGCATAAACTGTTCTTGATATTCTGAAAGAAAGGATAAAAAAACACACACACACACAAGGTTGTGTGTTTAAGAAAGAGGGGTGGATCTGGGAAGAGGTATGGGATGGGAGTGAATGTGATCAAAACATGTACAAACTCTAATAACTAAAAACAAATAAATTATTTTAAAGATTCTGAATTTTAAAAGCTAACATCTGCTTATAAGAGAAAATGTGCAATATTTAATTTTCTGGGCCTGGGTTACCTCACTCAGGATGATTGTTTTCTAGTTTTATCCATTTACCAGTGATTTCGTGATTTTATTTTTCTTAACAGCTGGATAATATTCCATTTTGTAAATGTATCACATTTCCCTTATCTATTCATCAGTTGATGGACATATAGGCTCTTTCTAATTCCTTGCTATTATGAATAGAGCATCATTGAACATGGACAAACAAATGTTGTTGAGGGAGGGCAAAGAATTCTTTGAGCATATGCCCAACAGCAGTATAGCTGGGTATCAAACACTCTTCTCATCTTCCTCACTAACCGCTCATTGAATCCATAGTGGTTGTACAAGTTTGCACTCCCACCACCAGTGAATGAGTGCTTCCCTTATTACACATCCTCACCAGCCTGAGCTGTCACTTGTCTTATTCGATCTGGTTGGGTGTAAGGTGACATCTCAAAGTAGTTTTGATTTGCATTTCCCTCATAATTAGGGATGTTGAACCTTTCTTTGTTTATCAGCCATTTGCGTTTCTTCCTTTGAGAACTCTTGTCTAGTGTTTTACTTCACTTTAATTGGGCTACTTGGTTTCTGGATGATCAGTTTCTTAGTTCTTTGTATAGTCTAGATACTAACCGTCTATCAGAAGTGTAGTTACTAGAGAAATTCCCTGACTTGTAGGTTGACAATTTTCTTGAATGATGTCATCCTTTGCCACACTGAGGATAGCCAGTTTCATGAGGTCCTAGTTGTTATTTATTGGTCCTTGTGCCTGTGCTCCTGGCGTTCTGCTCAGAGGACCTTCCCTGCACCAATGCATTCAAGGCTAGTCCTCATTTTCTCTTCTGTCAGACTCAGGGTTGAAGTCCTTGATCCATTTGGAGTTGAGATTCATGCAGGGTGATAAGTAGGGAATCTGTTTTCTTCTATGTGCAGCCAACTAGTTTGACCAGCACCATTTGTTGAAGATGCTGTCTTCCAGTGTGTATTTCTGGCTTCTTTATAAAAATCAGGTGTCTACATATGTGTGGATTTATGTCTGTGTCATCATTTCTATTCCACTGATCAATATGTCTGTTTTTGTGCCAATACTGTGCTCTTTTTATTACTATAGTTCTGTAGTACAATTTGCTATCTGGGACAGTGATATCTCCAGGAGTTTTTTTTTTTTTAATCATTCAGCATTGTTTTAGGTTTTAAGCTTTAGATATGAGTGTTTCAATCTGAATAACTACTAGGTTAGGTAGCTAGTAACACAGGGCCACAGATGACTGACACAGACCAGACTGTCACCATTCTGATACAGTTTTAAAAACAAATCATTAATTCTTACTCCATTGAGTAAATGAATTATAAAAAAACAGTATATTTACAATAAGTTCATTAATAGGCTTATATGCAAAATTATACAACAGAAATAAATTCTTTTTTTAAATTTTTTAAGATTTATTTATTTTATTTATGAGTGCTCTATCTGCATGTACACCTTTATGCCAGAAAAGGGCATCAGATCTTACTACAGGTGGTTGTGAGCCACCATGTGGTTGCTGGGAATTGAACTCAGGACCTTTGGAAGAGCAGCCAGTGCTCTTAACCTCTGAGCCATCTCTCCGGCCCCAGAAATAAATTCTTAACTAATTCGGTTGGTCCAAAACAATTATCTGGAGATTTTTAAAGGCACTCTATTGTTCTGTCACTAATATATTGTTTAAACTAACATGCCATACAGTATGCCTAGCATCACCACAGAGGACACTCCACCACTCTTCAGTTCTGTGCTGGGGACCCATTTTCCCAGCTCATTAGACAATTCATTATCCCTGCAGCTCTGGTTCCACGCTGTCGCTGTGATACAACAGTGCTCAAGAACAACCCAGGAGAAGATATTTGGCTTCCCAGTCTCAATCCATCGCGGGACTCCAGGCAGGAACCTGGAGGCAGGAACCATGGAGGACTCTGACTACTGACGTTTCCCCTGGCTTGCTCGGCTCCCTTCCTTTACAACCCAGGCCTACCTGCCAAGGGGTGGCACTACCTAATGTGGGCTGGCCCCTTCCATATCAATTAGCAATCAAGTAAAATTGCCCACGAATATCCCCATGGGACAATCTGAGAGAGGCGATTCCTTCATGGGGGTCCCTATTCCCAGGTGGGTCAAGTGAACAACTAAACCCAAATACGGCACCTTCATTCCTGAAGAAGAAATCAACTGAAGAGCTTTAAAATTATGTTTTTAAGGACTCTACCAAATCAGAACATAAACATTTATACAATATCTAAGTGTTATAAATTGATGACCTCTGTACTGTTAGGCAGTTTACTGGGAGAATATGGTGCCTTGGTGTACAGGAGGGACTCAGTTTACAAGGAGACATCCCAATCACCTTCCCAAAGGATGAGGTAATTGACTTTTATTTATTGGTGATTCCACATTCTCATACATAAATCATTTATTGTAACCAACAGCATGCATTTCAACAGAGGCTACTTAATGTAGAATTAAAAACAGCAAATGTGTTGGCCTGCAGGAATAAATACTCAAGGCACCATTTCTAACTCTACTGGCAAGATTGTGTGGTATAGTGGGTATTTGTTTGGACCTTCTGCATAAGTGTGGTTCTGCAGAACTGTCTCCTGTGGAAGCACACACTACAGTACATGTGCATGGCCTGCCCTTCTCACCAAAAGTCATAGTGTGCTACCTAGTGACTGACAATCAAGTCCAGTGCATAGAATGGCTGAGTTGTGTTCATTTTGCTAAAGAGAATGTATCACTTATAAGGGAAGACTTTTCCCTTCCTTCCTTTGATTAAAGCATGAAAAACACAGAATAAGCTATCTTGAATTAATATAAGGAAGTGTCTGAAAATGTATAAAATTCATGCAGAATGGTTGAAAGAGAAACAGATTGGGGAAAAAAGTTGAAAATGAAATGTGTTTTAAAACTGTACAATTATGAAGAGGCTACAAATGAGGATTTCATGATGCTGTGTACTTATGACCATGAGACATCTTCAGCCTGTTTACCCAACAATCTTTCCTAAAGAATAAGAATAGAGCAATTGGTTGGTGTTTTAGTTATCACAAACACTGAATAATACTCTGACTTGCATGTAAACTTCAAAAGCGTGCCCTGCTCTCCAGGTCCAGCAGCCCTGGGACCTAATGCATGGCCACTGACGTGCTTGCCTTGATTGCCCTCTGCTTCATCACCAAATGACAGTACGGCTCAGATCTACCACAAACCACAAAGTGCAACCTGAAGGCTGCAGAAAAAGCATACCTTCCCATTTACCAATTAACACATTTTATTAGGAATAAAATGATGTAGGTAAATTTCGTAAGGACTGATGTCTATATTGGCACAACTGATGTAAATGTATTTATAGAGAACTGCAATGTACTATGGAAGCCATGTGTTTTTTAAATCCAAAGTTTAGGTAAGAATTACTCTGCTGAACACATGCATCATTAAAATCTGTACAGGAAGGTCCAAACAGTTCTACTGAATGGTTCACCGAGTCTGCATTGCACAGCCTTCACTGGCCTGAAAAGGCAGAGGAAAGGGCTGAGACCTTGGCAGACTATATCTCCTGTAGGTAACCTAAATGGTGATCGTCATTTATAAGGTGACAGATGGTAGGAAGTGACAAGATGAATTCCTTTTGTGCTACAGCTTCACTCAAGGGAAGTTTCCTTTGTTTGGTTGTTTTTATTTATTTATTTATTGCTTTGTTTTGTTTTGTTATTCCCTTCCTAAAAATGGACTCCCTGGCACTTTGGAGACAGAAGGGTATCAGCTGACCTTTGAACTTGTCCTTCATTAACAACCACAAGAACCAGCATTAGTGACTGGCATGTTTGAACTGCCAGGCTTTAGCACTCCGAGATATTTGATAACTGTTACTTCACTATTCTCTTTCTATGAGATGCTTTGAGGAATGTGCTGTGATAAAAATAGAATAGATCATCACATTGTCCTATAGGTGTTTTCTTGGGTATTCAGTTCACACACTTTGATAAGAAGGGAGTGTGTGTTTGCAGGATAAAGTTCTGTTTTTCTAATGAGTTACAGATAGCAACAAGAATAATTTGAAATACATATCTTCCTATGGATTTACTTCTAATGAAAACATGCCCCTCAAGTTGGCCCCATCTGCTGGTCCCCCAGGCTACTGGTATCGGTTTATGAGCGAATCAATACCGGAGGCTGGAGAAGTCACAGAACCCTGAGAGCAATATTCAACATTTTAATGAAGATGAAATTTCCTGTAACTAAATAATAAATCATCCCCAAAACTTGTATAATCTAAAAGTTCAATAACTGGAGAATTCCTATGGTTATAAAATTAATATTAAAAAGTAAAGCAGATAAAATGTGCTTCAAGTGACAAAAATGGTCTTGAAAATTGGTTAATATGAATGAGAAGTTTTGAGAGTCAAGAGTTCTGTAAAATATTATGAAGCTCAGGACATGTCATACAATGGATGGGGTCTGAAGCTTGAACGTAAGCAAGGACCACACCAACCTCAGCACAGTAGGCATTCTCCCCCCAAGGCTGGAGCTCTACACTGTCAGAGTCTCCTGGAAGCTGAACATGATCCCCACACTTTAATCGACCATACCACTTATTAAATTGCTCATTAAGAAAGGAATTGCCAAGATATATCACCAGAATGTGAGTGACGATCAGATCCCTCAGGCTGAAAATGGTGCTGCTTGCCACATGTTAGCCATTTGTTACTTCAAATAGAAACGTTTTAGTTTCCGTAATTTGAGATTGTATCTAATGCTGCTGCTCAAACTTCTAAAAGAAACCAACATCACAAGTTAAGGGTGGAGATTAATTCGCAGCTGCTCCATGATAAAATGCCTGTCACCTTTGTCAAAAATAAAAAGTTATTCTACTGTGGTGTGATTTTAGATTCACAACAAGAATAATATATTATTAAAACATGTTATTAACATGTATTAGAATTTATCTGTGAAATTGGCCTCAAGAGAATTTAAAAAGCTACAAATCATAGTCCAACTCACATTGTTAAATGCAAAACGTCACCGGTTAAGAGGAAATAGGTGCTGTTCTTTCCCACCTTCGACATGCATGGATTATACTGGCTCTGTGCAAGCTGTACTCATAAGCAAACTACCACCCAGTGGAGAGAGTGAAGATCTTTCAGGAAGACTGGAGAAGCAAACCAGGTGGGGGTGCCAGTGTAGGTGGGTCTATGGGAAGTGGAGGAAGAAGACTGGGCAGTGAGCCCTGTTTAGCTCTAAGCACTATTGGTCATCAATTTATATCCAATGGGAAAGGAAATCTTTCCCAGGCACACTTGGCAGTGTGGCTTAGAGGGAAAACCAGGCTAGGATAGCCTTTCATGGCAATCACGCTGCTGTCAAGATTAGTGAAAATAAGGGGAAGAGAAGAGGTACCACTGAAGACAGAGAAGAGGGAAGTGGGGGCAGGGGTGCACGTGTGTGGTGAGTGTGGAGTGTGCACCTTTAAAATACCGAGGGAGAATCTGAACGTGAAGTGGTCCTTACAGGATGGAAGTGCCAGTGTGTGAGAGGATGGGAGAGCTGAGAGGGAGTGTGCTCATAACATCGAGATTTATGAGGGTTTGGAAATGGTACTGGAACAAGCATGTGGGTGTGACAGAAAAGTGCATGAGAGATGAGGCTCTATATGAGAGTCCGGAAGGGGAGACATAAGGGCTATGATGAGGACCCGAAACTGGGAGAGGGGGAAAGCTGGAGGAAGAGGGTGAATCAGAAATGACAGTGGTAGAACTGAGAAGATGAGTGTGAAACAGTACAAACAAAACAGAATAGAATAGGAAGGAGAGTGAAGTCAATGAGGGGTGAGTAGAGGAGGATGGAGACATGGGAAAGGGAGAAACAAGGAAAGAAAACCGCTAAAAGAAAAAAAAAAGAGCGGAACTGGGAATATTTGGATCTTACTGTTCAAGCGAGAGGGAAAATAAATGGAGCTTGGAGCCAGCAGTTGAGAAAAGTCGCTTACGGAGTGAAGCAGAAACAAACCCTGTAAACTTGTCAGACTCCTGGAGTATCGCAGGCAGCAGAGCAGAGACCCATCTCCAAAGTGGCACCTGCCCCTCCTTCAAGCCCCACACTCCTCACCTCGACTGCCCAGAAAGTGTCTCCCTCCCTCCCCAGTCCAGCCAGCCCCCTGCCCCGGGGTCGGAGGAGCCCGGGAAGGGTCATTCGTGGGTAGCCAGAGGTGTGGTGTTTTGCTAGTGTGCAACAGCAGGATTCACACCGGGTGTAAAGCAAGGCGGAGAGGCAGGGGGACAGAAAGATAGACTGAGGCAAGAGTGGAGAGGGCGCGCGGTCCCTACCTGAGCACCGCCGTGTCACCTTTCCTCACCAGCATGTTGTCCACGGCCGCCCAGGGGAAGTCCACGCTCTGCCCAGCCGGGAGGCAAGAGCACAGGCTCAGAAGCACCGCCGCCAGCCACTGGTTCGAGCAACAAGCGCCCTGCGCCAGGAGCACCATGTCCGTGCCTGCCAGGCTGCTCGCTCTCCGGCAGCGTCGGCTCCCACCCCCTGCTGCTGGCGAGGCTGCCCGGTAACCAGGCGGCGCGCCACACGAGATTTTTTTTCCTCTTTTCCTTTTTCTGAGTGGGTGGGTGGGTTTCTTCTCTTTCTCGCCCCCTCCCTAGTTGTCGGG
>CABHPP010103967.1:0-13098 GCA_902168425.1 Peromyscus attwateri | reverse complement strand
CCTTTATAGAATGTGCATTAGGGCTGGAGTGGTTAAGAGCACTGGCTGCTCTTCCATAGATCCAAGGTTCAAGTTGAGTCACGGTTCAAGTCCCAGGACCCACACTGCGGCTCACAGCTGGGGACACGCCTACTTCTGGCCCCCCAAAGCACCAGACATACAGGCACACAATGTAGTGCAAACATACCAAAAAAAAAAATTGGAGCAAATTTGGCTGACTAAAATTAAAATGGCTTTAGGGAGAGGAGAATGATCGGATTAGCACTTTGTAAACTCCCTGGCAATGGACAGTTGACTTGAGAGCAATGGAGGGGAGGGGGGATACACAGTAATCTCACCTAATTGTGGGTGAAGAGGCCCCTCCATTTGTGGAATGCACTGGAAAAAAGGCGGCCCTTGGATCGGCGATGGGTTTTCAATATCTTCCGCTTTCCATCATTGGGCTTAAATATTTAGCAGGGATTGTCTCTTGTTAAATAAACAAGAGATGTTTGGGGAGGAGTCTGGACTTCGGCTCTCTGAACATGCTGCTGGACTCAAACGCACAGAGATCTGCTTGTGTTGGCCTCCTGAGTGCTGGGATCAAGGTGGTCAAGTGTGTATTTCAGGGAACAGCTTCGCTCATTTGGGCCCACTTTTCCTCCTGTTTTTCTGTGGGGTTCAGTCTATAACCCAGGTGAACTTGAGACACCACAGCCGGGCCAGGCTAGTCTCAAATTCTCTTATGCAGCAAAAGATGACTGAACTCAATCCTCCTGCCTCCATTTTCCAAGTGCTGAGAGTACAGTGCTGGATGACAGGCCTGTAGTGCCACACCTGGTTTTACATCCTGCAGGGATCTAATCCAGCACCTCGTGCAGGCTGGGCAAGCCACCTGCCACTGCCCAGTCCTCCAAGGATTTGGTCTGATGTTTTGAGACAGGTCTGGAGTAACTTAGGCCTTCCTCAAACTGCCTATGTAGCCCAGGATGATATGAAACTCTGATCTTTCTGCCTCCACCTCCCAGGTGCTGGGATCACAGGATTTTGCCGCTTCGCCTGGCTTTGTCCACATTGTATTGCAGTGAGCAGCCTCACCCATTCTTGGTCTACTTCCCAGTCTCTCTACGTTTCTACGGGGTCTCAGTCTGTAACCCGGGAGGACTTGAACTCAAGATCCTTCCTCTATCTGCTGACTGGTCTGACAGCCCTTGTGAGCCATGTTTGGTTTTTTTTTTTTTTTTAATCTTTTCTCTGCCAATCACAAAAGCACTTTGTGCCTCTAGAAGTGTGATTAAGAGGCAGAGCTTCAGCTAGGTGGTGGTGGCGCACACCTTTAGTCCTAGCACTCGGGAGGCAGAGACAGGCTGGTCGCTGAGTTCGAGAACAGCCTGGTCTACAGATGTTCCAAGACGGCCAGCGATACACTATAAAAATATAATATTGGGCTGGAGAGATGGCTCAGTGGTTAAGAGCACCAACTGCTCTTCCAAAGGTCTTGAGTTCAAGTCTCAGCAACCACATGGTGGCTCACAACCATCTGTAATGAGATCTGGTGCCCTCTTCTGGCCTGCAGGGACACATGCAGGCAGAATACTGTATACATAATAAATAAATCTTTTTAAAAAAAAAAAATTAGCCGGGCGGTGGCGGCGCACGCCTGTAATCCCAGCACTCGGGTGGCAGAGGCAGGCGGATCTCTGTGAGTTCGAGGCCAGCCTGGTCTACAGAGCTAGTCTAGGACAGGCTCCAAGGCTAATAATAATTAATAATAATAATAATAATAATAATAATAATAATAATACTATTAAAGTAAAGGCACTTGTGCCCCTAGTTCTGTCCGGGGTGGGGTGGTATTGTTTAACTGTCAGATCCGGGGTGGGGTGGTATTGTTTAACTGTCAGATCTGGGGTGGGGTGGTATGTTTAACTGTCAGGTCTGTAAGAAGTGACACTGGAGTTGGTCAGCAGCCCAAGGGAAGGCTGCTGTCTTCTGTGGAGCGGAAAAGCAAGCCCTGCTCGTCTACGGTCCTGACTTAGTGAATTTCCTGTGCTCTCCTTGTTTTCCTTGTTTGGTCGACTGGGTTTTTGTTTGTTTGTTTGCTTTGTTTTGTTGTTTGTTTATGATAGGTTCTCACTAGATAGCCCACAGTGGCCTGAAACTCCCTCTGTAGCCCAGGCTTGCCTCTAACTCTAATTCTCCTGCCTCAGCTTCCCAAGTGCTGGAAATGCATCCAAGGTTCAAGGAATACAGTTATATGCCACTATGCTCAACCTAATTTCCTTTATCTTTTAATTTCCTTTTTTTTTGTGTGTGGGTGCTTTGCCTGTATTTGTGCGGCACCTTTGTATAGTGCCAGCAGAGGGCAGAAAGGGGCAGGGGTGGGCAGATCCCCTGGAGCTGGAATTACAGGCGGTTGGTTGTGAGCTGTCATGTGGGTGCTGGGAACTGAACCCAGGTCCTCTGGAAGAGCAGCCTGTGCTCTTGACTGCTGAGTCGTCTCTCCAGCCCCAAGTTCCTTTATCTTTGCCATGTCAAAGCAACAGAGGGGCAGGGATCTGGCTAAGCACTAGAGCGTTTGCTCTGTAGACAGCAGCTCTAACTGGAAACAGAAATGCAGATGTGGAGGACAAGACACTGGCAATTCCGTGGATCTACACTGGTATTATTCCAGTTGTAGCAGGGAATTGTAAGTGGTATGCCTGGGCCTTGAGCATGTCACCTCTACCCTAGACCTGTCCCCAAGGGCAGCAGGTTCCATGACTTTCCATGTGTTTATTTTATTATTTTGGGATAGGTCTCATATATCCCACACTGGCCTTTACTAAATCTCCATGTATTAAAGCTGCTTGAACTCCTGATCCACCTCTTCCACCTGGAAAGTGCTGGGTTTACAGGCATGCATCACTATCATATCCAGTTTATACACACTGGAGGTCATGCCCAAGGCCTTATGCACACTAGGGAAGCACACTGCCAACTGAGTTTTAGCCCCAGCCTTCAATTCCATTCACAGACCGCAATCAACCCTGTATAAGCCGACTCCATACCATACAGCTTCCGTGTACTTTTCCTCCCTGGTGCTAGGGTTGGCACACACATGTGCATGCCATAGCATGTCTGTGGAGGTCAGAGGACAACTGCAGGAGTTGGTTCCCTCCTTCCACCAGGTGGGACCTGGGAACCAAACACAGGTTGTTAGGCTTGGGGGCAAGCGCCTCAGCCACTAAGCCACCGTGCTAGCCCATCCACCAGCCTTTCTACCCAGGATCATCTTCTGGGCTGTGTTGGATGTAGATGTCCCTGTGGCTGATTTGCTTTTCTGAGCTGTGGAGTACTCCAGGTGTGAAAACACGGTTGCACCCTTGGCTAATCTCCTGTGGGCTGTGTTTAGGCTGCTTCCTGTATTTTGCAATGATGTAATGACATCATTTACCTTCCTTATTTCTGCCCTGTGTGAGCAGAACCTAAGACTAAGAAGTGAATGACTAGGTCAAGGGTGATCTGCAGTACGCATGCTCATACATATTGCTTTGTTGTGCCCAACAGAGGAGGCAGAGGAAGTTTCCTCACTCCAGTGGCTCCTTCCCATCCTCATATCCCGTATGCTTGGCATCAGCTGCCTCAGAACCTTGTGTGAACCAGAGACTGTCCTCATTCTATGGGGGGAGAAATTGAAGATCAGAGAGATAGTGAGCACATCCAGACTTGCTCCTCCACCACCTGTCTGCTCCTCCAGTTCGCCCTGCAGTTCCTGGGCTTGCTGTGAGACTCTAGAAAGTTGCCCCTCACCCCTGTCTCTGATTAGTTTCCTCCACAGCAAGATGAGGTCTGAGGGAAGAGGTCTAGCCGTCCCTTCCTCACCTGGGTCTCTACACCTGGAATACTACAAAGAACCAGGACATTCAAACTTATCAGCAGGTTTGCACAGAAGCCTAGCATTCAGAAGTGGGGTGCATCTCTGTACTCCCGGCACAGACAAGGATCCTCCATGTTCCAACATCTACACCAATGACCTACAGAGACCCCCGTCCTTAATGAGTTCCACATCTTTGGCAGGCCTTAACTATGGCTACTTACAGGAACCTGAGTGAAGATGAGTTCCAGGAGCACGGGCAGCTAGCTCACCGATGGTTGCAGTGCTGAAGAAACTGTCTCTCTCCCTCAGCAACCGTTACCTGAAAATGGGCTTCCTTTGGTCCTGCAATCATGCCTTCTAGAATGACTGGAGGAGGCAACTGGCATTCTCTCAGAAGCCCTTGTGCTTCCATCTCACAGAGCAGGTGACATGGGTAAATATGCCACACGCCCTCCTGAAGCCCTTTCTTCTCTGGGCTTCCTGCCACCCGCTTGCCTTCCTGTCTGTCCCAAGGGCGTACTTTGCTGGTCTCACTCTCCGTTCTTTGTTACCCCAGGCCTCTCTGCCACACTGGCATCCTATGTCCCGAGTCTGTGATAACTTCACCATGCCACAGACTTAACTGTCCATCAGCCTCCTGGGCTCGTGCCCACAATAGCCACAGTATCTTAAACTGGCCATTCTCATGGCAGCTACCTTCTGGAATTGCCGAAGCCTGCTCAAGTTGGCCCAGGCCAACCCAACTGAAAAGCATCTATCCATCTGTGGAGCCACTCCAAGCCACAGCCAGGTCTCACTCTGGGTCCTTATGCCAAGCTCCACCGTCCCCCGCCCCCCCCCCCCCAGAGTCCATCCTTCCCCTCCCAGGTCTATCTTGCTGTCTGTCCTCTGCCCCCTAAGTTCTCATTCTTAGGGTAGTTCAGGCCTGTGGGGTCCACATCCCTTATGACAAACTTCAAGCTCTGCTTCTCCCTGACTTGGACCATCACCCAGGCAATTTGCTAATGCTCACACGTAGTGGTCACTGAGCACCAACGGTTTAATCCTGTTAGCAGCCTGGACTATGATCATTCTCAATGCATAGAGCAGCAAACTGAAGCATAGGATGTGGTGATATATTGTGTACCCTAATAAAATTTGCCTGAAGATCAGAGGACAGAACAAGCCACTAGATTAAATACAGAGGCCAGGCAATGGTGGCACACTCCTTTAATCCTAGCACTTGGGAGGCAGAGATCTGTCTGGATCTCTGTGAGTTCAAAGCCACCCTGGACTACATGAGATTGACTCAGTCTAGGAGAGAAACAGAGCCAGGCAGTGGTGGCACATACCTTTAATCCCAGTACTTGGGAACCACACATCTTTAATCCCAGCCCTTGAGATCTCATGCCTTTGTTTAGGAAGCACACATGCCTCTAATCCCAGCACAAAGAAGGAAGTGATATGGCTGGGTGGAGAAAGGTATATAAGGTGTGAGGAGACAGGAACTAAAGCTTTTTGGTTGAAGCTTTTAACTAAAGGTTTTTCGGCTGGACTCCTTTTGGCTAAGGACTCAGAGACAGTCAGAGGATTCGTGGAGTTGGTGAGGTAAGACGTGGCAGTGACTTGTTCCTTTGTCTCTCTGATCTTGCAGCATTTACCCCAATATCTGGCTCCAGGTTTTTTATTAAAAGACCATTAGCAATTCGTGTTACAACAGGAGGTTACTTAACCAGCCCAGGGTCACATAGAGAATGAGGACGGACTGTGGGGTCTTCACATTGGTCTGTCCCTCCGGCCTGGATCATTCAAGTTTGCATGACTGATCTCCACTGTTTTGGGACATTCACTCCTGTTACCTGCCAACCTTTTGTCCCTTTGGGATTTTGAAGCATGTGGTTGTGTTACCATTTCCAAAGAAATACTTCTCTGGGCCAGGGGAGATGATTCAGTGGGTTCAGTGCCTGCATTTGAGACAACTGACCCCACAGCACCTGGGAGGCAGAGGCAGGTGGATCTCTGTGAGTTCGAGGCCAGCCTGGGCTCCAGAGTGAGCTCCAGAGGGGGTGTGGAAAGGAAGGCGTTATCCCTGAATCCCTGGCCTGCACCTTGTTTGTTTATTGATCCTTTGTGGATTTTACATCATACTTTCTGATCCCATTTATCTCCCTGTCCCCTCCAATCTGCCCTCTGCTCTTGCAACCTCCGACCGCCAAAAAACAAACAAAACAGAAACAAAAACAAAACAAAAAAGACAGAAGAATCTTGTTCTGGAAGCCTCTTGAGTCAGTTTATCCTTTACTGGCCTGCATTTTGTTTTTGAGACAGAGTTTCTCTGTGTAGCTCTGGCTGTCCTGGAACTCGATCTGTAGACCAGGCTGGCCTCAAACTCACAGAGATCCTCCTGCCTCCGTCTCAAGAGTGCTGGGATTAAAGACGTGCGCCACCACCGCCTGGCTGCAAGTTCTTTCTAGACATGGTGGGGCTCTGGGATGAGTGCACATGTCTTGCCTCATGTAACCCTCACGATTGTTTCTGAGGAAGGTCGTGTTCTGAGCCCCATTTCCCAGGGAAGACAGTGACTTGGTCATTTACAGGCTCCATCCCGGGCCCTACCTGACTCCTGCCCCACCTGCTCCATGTTGTTAGGTCAGGTCACTGCAGTCACCTGCTCAGTGGGGATCAGGCCTTAGCTGGGTGTCTCACCTGCCCCCTGTAAAACACAGGTGACACTAGTCTGCTCCCGAGACCCCTGAGACTCCAGTGTCACCTAGTAATACACTGGGCAGGGCTTCTGAGGGTCCCTGTAAAGTGGAGCTGTGCAGTGAGCAGGGTTCCTTACATCATCTGCTCAGGAGAGAGTGTCTGGTGACAGGGCCTTCCCTGGGGGCTGCAGTGGTTACCACCCTGGAGGCCTATTTACCCACAAGCAAGTAACACAAGCAACACAAGGTTCCTGGGATCTCCTACCTGAAAGGAAGCGGCCTTAGATTTGCAAGCACTCCCTGGTGGACCTTTCCACGCCATGGTCGCTTCCCTCCAGGACTTCTCAGCCCCAGGCCAGGACCTGAGCAGGCATCTGGCACTTTTCATTACCTAGTCCCCTGCTCCCCTAGTGGGTGGGGCACTAGTGACTCATAAGTTGAGGTGCCTCTGGCCAAGCCAGCTCTACCCATCTGTAGTTGGACTGCAGGCCCTGCTGGGAGGCTCCCAAGGCCTCTCTTACCCTCTCCACCAGGGGCGGTTTTACCCCTTAGGTTCCCGCCTCCATCCTGAGCACAGCCCAGTAACCTTCCTGGGCGTCCTAGCTGGTCTGTCCACTACAGGGCTAGCTGGACTCCCCTTGTGGATTAAATAACAACTAGATGGAGGTTAAAGGTGAGCAGCAGGAGCGGGGTATGTGGGAGATGGCCAAGCCCTCGGGGTGGCCTTCCTGCCCAGGGGAGACTGGCTCTGCCTGGCTTCTTCTAGCTGTCCTTGTCACACCTATGCTTGTCATTGGACCCATTTGGTTCTTGTCCTCCCTAGCAGATGAGTGGAGTCAGACAAGGGAATGCAGGTACGGCATGGGGGGATGAGGTGACCTTGACCAAGTCCAAGTCTATTAGAAGAGGCCTTGTTTTATCAGCTCAGTCAGTCAAAAAACAAACCAAAAAAAAAAAAACAACCAAAAAACCCCCCCAGCCCCAGGACACATGAAGCAGTCCCTAGACTGCAGGGACATCAAGAGAACGAGTCCAGGGTTTTCCTAGTGTTTCCATAACTCAGTCTTCTGTGTGTCAGATCAGCACAGAGCTGACACCATCTAGGAGTTGGGAACAAGACCCGTGCCTCCCTCCACAGATGGGGACAATACACATGTCACATCAGGGTATCAGGGTTGGATAATGAAGCAGGCCCTCTCTGCAGTGACATCGGAGGAGAAAGGGATGAGGAAGGGGCAGCTTAGCCAGCTGCTTCCAGGACTTTACAGAAACTTCAAGTTCGTGAGTGCGTGGGTTGTGTCCATCACATCGCACGTGTGAAGGTCAGACAACCTGGGGGCTCCGTGACTCAGTTCTTCTACTGTGTGGGTTGCCGGGATGGAACTCAGGTCAGGAGGCTTGGTCGGTCAGGGGTTTTCACCAAGCCATGTCAGCAACCCAGCGGAGTTTAAGACCTGCTTCCTGCTTTATCACATGGGTAAAAACATTAACTAAGGAGCAAACACAGATACATGAAAGGACAGAGCCACACGCTTGCCCAAGTTCAGAAGGCTGTGGTCCTGGCTTGTGTCTGTGCCAGCCTCGCCAGCCTCACCAGCCTGAGGCTTTTGCTTCCACACCAAACCCTGACTCCCTCAGCTGCTCTGTACTTCCTTTCCTCAGTCTACATTTTGAGGGCGTGGTGTGTACACACTTACGCTTGTGGGTGTGTACAATGTTCACATGTGTGTGTTAGTGTATGGAAACCAGAGGTTGACAGGTGCCATCCTCAACTGCTTTTGTTTTGAGACAGGGTCTCTCACTGAACCTGGAAATCCCTGATTCAGCCTGACTGGCCAACAAGCCACAGAAACCCTACCTTCACCTCAGCGCTTGGGTGATCGGCAAGCACTGTGTTCTGTGCAGGTGCTGGGGGTCGAACTCAGGCCCTCACGCTTGTACAGCGAGCACTTTACTGACTGAGCCATCTCCCGGTCCTTCCCTTTTTTGAGTCTGAACCTACTGGAGCATGAGTTCCAGGGGGTAGGGGTAGGCCCTTGCTGTGTTCCCATTCATAAACCAGCCCTGTAGCTAAAGCCCCAGCTGTCATTCCCCACTCCCACGATCTCAAGTCTGCAGTGTCTTGCATGAGTCAAGTCTGAGGGTTTATGAGCCAAAGCAGCCTTGGCCCAGCCGCTCACCACCACTGCAGCTCACAGGACACTTGCCAACACCAAGCCCAGAACAGTGGGGCACTGTGGATTTGCCTTCTGAGGGTGAGAAGTGCTGTGGAAGGTACCCACGAAGGAGGAACAAGACAACCACCTACAGTGTTGGGTGGTAAAGAATCAAGACAGACAGCATCCTGGCTGACCAAATCCTAGGACAAGAGCTGAGGATTAAATGCAGAAAATACAGCCACTTACTGGAAAAAAAAAATCAATCGACTTTTAATTTTAACCAACAAAACTGCATCCAGGAATGTCTCTGAACTGAAGAAACACGATAAAATTATCCCTTTGAAGAAACCAAGAGTTCTCACCAGCCCCATGCTCCTGAGGTCTACGCCAAAAGTAGCCCATTTGAGGTGCCTGTTCCTCAAATTTCTCAGCCCCAGGCAGGGCTGGGAATGGCGAGGGGGCTGTACCCTCCTCCCATCGTGCACAGAGCTCTTAGAACGTCACAGTGGGTGAGTCTCTCCCACCTCACTTCCTGTCCAAGCTGAGACCCTCCAGAGAGGGGCAGGCAGGCTGGCCCTGGCACCCTCCAGGTCTCGCAGCCAATGTTCCACTCCAGTCCACTCAGGCAGCTGTTCCCAGTGCCTGGGGTGGGGAGAAAATTTACTAGAGGAGAAAAATCTCAAACGTCCCATCATGTCACATGTCCCAGTCACACAGCAGAGGAGCAATCCTCCACCACCACCTACGAAGAGCCCTAGCGCCCGCCTCAGAAGACGCGCTCAAATTCCGTCTGGTTGGTAGTAGCTGGATTTCGGCTCTGGTTGGTGGATTGCTGAGTGATCTGGCTGCCCTTCCGTCGTGGTGGTGCCAGGTACTCAAACATAGACGTCAGGTGGGTAGACAGCATGCCCTTGAGGTCCGAGGGCATGGGGTCTGACCAGAAGAAGTCGTGGTTGAGTGCGTCGTCACTGTCAATCCGCTGTGCAGGGTCGAGCACCAGCAGCTTGTCGATGAGGTCCAGAGCATAGGGGTCACGGACGTAGGCCTTCAGCCGGTCCTTCACCTTCCGCTTCTGGCCCTTGACCAGTTCCAGCTTTTCAAAGAGCTCATACTTGTCCACATTCGGCCACACCTGAGAGAGGTCCCGAGAAAAAAATAGGGTTGGAGGGAAGAATGCTCACCTAAGCCGCCGGGGTTTAGATTTGCTAAAACCACCTCTCCCTCATGCTCCCTGATCCCCCACCCCAAAGAACCAGATGTCTTCAAGATGAAAGCAGTGGTCAATCCAGATACGGCATATTCCTAGTGTCCAGGCATTTTATACACGTCACCTGGGATAAATGTGCCAGCCCCTGCTCAAGGACATTCCTGCTCACCAAAAAAGCTTTAAATTGCCCCCAAAATCTCATGTGTTATAAGGCTTGGTCCCGAGCTGGTGGTTCTATTGGAAGGTGGTGGAAACTTCAGGGAGGCGGAAGCCAAATGGGAAAAGGTATCCCATGAGGCATTTTGAATATCGTTTGGTTTGGTAAGCCAGTGTGCCACCCCACTGGCCCCTGCTCTTCTGCGTCCTCACTGCCATGACCACACCTCTGCTCTCCTGTGAACTCTCTGCCAGGACATTTAGCAGCATCTCAGCACCAAAGCAAAGGCTAAGCAAGCATGGGCTGAAGCTTCTGAACAAAAGCAAATCTTTCCACTTTTGTTCCCAGGCACTGACACAGCAACATAAAGCTAATACAACACGCCCACAAACCCAACAGGCTCTGGAGTGAGATAGCGTCCATCAGGCCCTGAATGGCAGGCCCACGTCCTTCATCAACCAGCCTCTTCTCCATGAAGGATTGACTTCACTCTTGACTACTGGCCAGAGGGACCTGGATTTCTGCACCCCTAAGACCATTCAGTTTGGCTACGTACCTCCGGGGTGATGGAGCCACAGAGCTGGCTGATGAGGGCAAGCTGGTGCTGCTCCGTGTTGCCCTGCATGATAGGGCTGCGAGTCCACATCTCTGCCATGATGCACCCAGCACCCCACAGGTCAATGGGCGGGCCGTAGTCCCGCTCTCCTGAGAAGAAGAGTGTACCAGGAGGGCCCTTTAAGCCCCAGGGCCTCCTGAGACTCCATGTCCCAAGGCTGATGGCTCAAGAGGCCCCGGCAACGGAGGCTGTGGCCAGGTAGGTACCCGGCCCCTGCCACCCTCTGCCCGCTCGGGAGTCCTCACCGAGCAACAGCTCCGGGGGCCGGTACCACAATGTCACCACTCGGTTGGTATAGCGGTTGGGCTGGCTGTTCTTAGCTAGGCTGAATGCACGGGCCAGCCCAAAATCTGCCAGCTTCAGGACCCCATCCCGGGTGATGAGCACATTGGCAGCCTTCATATCCCTGTGCAGGATCTTCAGGGAGACACGAGAGCTCAGTCAGGTTTCACAGGGTCCTTTGTCCCGCACACAGCCGTAAAGGACAGCAGCACCCCAGTACCTCCAGCCCCCACCTTGTTCCTGTGGATGTAGTAGAGTCCATTCAACAGCATCTGCATCACCCTCTTGATTTCCGACAGTGTGAACTTGACTAAGACGTTGCTCAGCAGCCCAGCAAGGTCATGCTCACAGAAGTCAAACACCAGATAGATACTGCCCTTGCAACGGTTATAGGGGGAAGCTGACACAGAATGAGTGGGGGAAAATGTCAAACAACTTCACCCATTTCATTCTTCCACAGTCAACTCCCAACCCTCCAACCCACAGACACCCACGAGTGGTCATGAAAGCACCAACTCCAGTGAAAAAAAGATCAGAGGAACCTGTATGGTAAATCTGAGCCAGGAGGAGGCAATTTAAGCACATCTACCTCAGGGGTGGAAACAAAGCCTTACTTGGTAAACCTCATTAGCTCACAAGATCCAAGCAACACACCTTTGGTTCGACAAATCTCAATCAGGTTGACCACATTCTCATGTTTTAGGAGCTGTAGAATCTTGATTTCCCGCAAGGCTGTGATGGGGAACTAGGGAGGAGAAAGAGAAGTAGTCAAAGCCGAGTGTGCAACAGACCAAGGGACTGGCCAAGGGTCAGGTCTACACTAAGGAACAGCGCTTTCAGGTGAGAGGATGGTTTCTGTGTGATGGTTCCTGTCTGTAATCCAATCTCATTACCCAGGAGTCACAGACGGCAGAACTGCCCCAAGTTCAAGACCGGCTGGGTTAAGATCCTGCTTCAAGAGGTAGGGAGAGAAAAGTTGCATACACAGATCTACAGTCGGCCTTTGCAAAGTTTAAGTACAATAATATGAACATCTCAAAGAGCTGCTAGATTTTATCATCTAAATCAGGCTGGCTTTGAACTTGTTTGTGAACCATCCTTATCCTTCAGGCTGAGTGCTGGGATTATAATCATAAACTTCTATGCCGGGCTAGGAATTTATTTCAGAGAACCCAAACAGGGATAAAGTCTCTATCACCAACACTAGTGGGTAAAGATCAAGAAACTTCCTGGAACTAGAGATAGCTGAATGGTTAACAACACTGGCTATGGCCAGGCCTAATGGCCCATGCCTTTAATTTCAGCAGATGCAGTTGGATCTCTGTGAGTTCGAGGCCAGTTTGGTTCACACAGTGAGTTCAAGGACAGCCAGGGCTATTTGGAGAGATCCTGCATCAAACAAACACAACTTACATATAAAGACCCCGTTTCAAAAACAAAGAGACAGACAAAAAACACTGGCTAGAGGACCAAGGTTCAATTCTCAGCACCCACATGGTGGCTCACAACTTTTTAACTCAAGTCCCAAAGGCTCCAACACAGCTTTCTGGCCTCCTCAGGCATAAGGCAAGCATGTGGTACAGAGATATGCATGAAAACAAAACACTCATACACATAAACTAAAAAAGTTTTTTCTTTACCAAGAAAGTGGTTGGGGAGGGACAGCACACTTTCAAAACATAGCCTTGAACTTAATCGCCTTTTAAAAGGCCTGTGCACGCATTTTAAGGCCTCTCTTCACACAAAACAAAAATTAAACGTTAAGCTAAAAGTGTTTAAAAAGGCGTGACTTCTGGAGTCAAAATGCACTGCATGCAAAGTACAGGCTCCCTCACTTGACCCCCGCCAAACTTTGCCACTTAAAACTCAAAGCGGAAAGCCAAATTCCTTGTTACGTGGAAAATCGCAAAATACTAGGTATAAACAGAATCTCAGCACAAAACCCTTTGAAGCAGGAGTGTGAAAGCGGACACAGTTTGGAAGGCCCGCCCAGTGGATCATACTCACCCCCTCCTTCTCATTCTCCATCAACACTTTCTTCAGAGCCACCTTCTGGCCCGTCTGACGGTGCTTGGCTTTAAACACTTCCCTGCAGGCACAGAAAAGGACCCCAGAGAATCCATCAGGCATTTCCGCAGGGCTCGCCCCTCCCCCC
>CABHPP010103966.1:0-10236 GCA_902168425.1 Peromyscus attwateri | reverse complement strand
TGTGTGTGTGTGTGTGTGTGTGTGTGTGTGTGTGTGTGTGTGTGTAGTGTGTTTATATAAGTGTGTTTATAGGTTGCAAAGCTTGAGAATGGAGAAAGAGACTTAAAGGAAATGGGAAGTAGAGCCAGTAATGAATGGACTATAATGGAAAGCAGAAGGGAGGAGGAGCTGGGGGAGGGGGAAAGCAGCTGGAGGTGGGAGGGGGCATGGAGAAGGGCAGTGGCAGGGGAGCTAACGAACCACAAACAGACACGGACAGACCAGAACAGAACCTGCTAAGTGGAAGAAGCCACTCTACAAAACCAACAGGCCTTATTGCTGCCGTTCTGGGAAAGGCAAAGCCATTCAATAATGAAACAAGGAGTTGCTTCACCAAGGACTGGAGGGTGGAGGAGGCATGGTGGGTGGAAGCCAGGGAGTCGGGGGCCAGTGGAACTGTTCCGCGTGAGAAGTCAGAGACACCTGACTTCTACACATTTATCAAAACATACAGAGCTGCACAGAGCAAAGAATGGGCTCAGATACATCTGTGATACTTCCATACTGGTTGACCAAGTGTGACAAGTAGACCACACTGTGACAAGTGGCAAGCTGTGTGAGACAAGGACCCGTGGGAACGTCCTGTTCATTTATCCATAAACCTGGAACTGCGCTAAATTCTCCTTTGTCACTTGACACCAAAGCGGGTGGGGCCAGGACACAGCTCTATGGCAGAGTGCCTGTGGAGCTTCACAGGACCTGGGATCCTGGACCCAGCACTGAAAAACAAACCCCAATGTACCAGGGGTCCTGCTGAATTTTAACCTTGGAAATTTGAGCTCAAATCCCAGTGACAGGCAGGAGCTTATGAGGTACAGTCAGGAAGAACATTCCAGGGCACGGTGGGGATGGTACATCATGCATCCCAGAATGTAACTATCACTGGCATGTTTCTCATGTAGCCATAACAGAGATGCACCTGAGGGGACAGATTTAATGAGAAAGACAGAGGATTTAGCTGCCCAGCTTCGGAGGGCTAGTCCATGGCTGCTTGGCCCCATACCCTTGAGCAAAACGTCATGGTGGTAGGAGCGTGTGGCAGAGGGGGTTGGCCACCTTGTGGAAGATAGGAAATAAAGAAAGAGTGGACCAAGTACATCTTCAAAGGCATGCCTCCAGTGACCAAATTCCTTCAGGTAGAAAACTGAAGTGTCCAGAACCTTCTCAAATAGCGCCATTAGCCGAGACCAAGCACTCAACACAAGCACCTGTGGTGTGTGTGTGTGGGGGGGGGGGGTGTCACATGACAACCAAAGAGAAGGGGGTTGGGTTTATTTTACTTGATGAGGTAAATTTTACAAGTAGTGAAACACATAAACCTTAAGATACAATTGACTGTGTGTACCTGTATCAGAATGGAGAGCACTAATGTCGGATTAAAACCAAGATTATCCCCTCTAATGGGGAATAATAATAATAAGTTTGGGAACAGGGTTTTCATGGGAGGACATTTCATCATGGTACCCAGGAATAAAATTTGGGACAAGGTTTAAATCCAAGCACCACTGCTTTCTGCTTTCCATTCAGTCTCCCCACTTCTCTGAGACTCAGTTTCCCCATCTCTGAGAGAGAATTAAATCTACTTCCTGTTTAAGTTCAGAGTGCCTGGGCATGGGGAAGGTCCTGTGTGCTGGTCTCGGGTGGAGTTTCCCGAATGGAGGTGTGGTGAGCAGAGAAGCTCTTGCTGGCCATTGTGCTTCGGGTGAGCCTCCCAGGGGCACTATGAGTTCACTGACAGCATCTCTCTGTCCACAGGGATGTGTCTACAGGCATTTGTTGAAGCTTTCTTCTTCCTGGCCCAGAGGAAGTTCAAGATGTTGCCTCTGCATGAGCAGGTGGCCTCCTTGATTGACCTGTGTGAATACCACCTGTCCCTGCTGGACGAAAAGCGCTTGGTGTGCGGCCGGCGCAGGCGCCCCCAAAGCAGTCCTCCCCAGGAGATGAATGCCAGAACCCAGTCAGCTGCAGGCAGCCTTGCACCCCGTATGATCGGTGCTAACAAGCTGTCTCACTCTAGACACGCTCTGTCCTGAAGACCACCCTGCCCTCCTGGAAGAAGGTGTGCTCTTGGGGGCTCAGTACCCTGGGCTCCCCCGATCTGTGGGGAGCCACTAGGGTTCCAGCTACAATGGCCAGGAATCCTCTGGGTTCTGCAGGGCTCTCGCCTCACATGGCCAATTCTTGCCCACCCTCCTCCCGGCACCTCGTGGTGACCCACCCTGCTTGTGAGTCATCGGTGGATATATGACATCTGAGATGTGACAGATGGCACCTACTGTTCCAGGTTCCTGGGAAGCACCAACTAGGGCAGTTCTGCTGTGCTTGGGGCCACAGGGGAGCAGAGCATGGGAGAAAGGATAGACCATCTCAAAGCAAGGAACTGTGGCTTCGAGGTCACACTTGGGGTCTGCTGGGGCCTCTGCGAGCCTGCTGGTCAGAGCTCAGGATCTCAGCAGCTCTTTCCACCCACCTGTTCTCTGAGAGAAGCAGAACTATCAAGATGGTGGACACCCCAATCATGTGCTATATGGGTGTACTTAACAGATTAACCTCACTTATTTCATTAACTTGCCTGTTGCAATGTTTGATTTATTACTATTTAAGAAATAATTAAGAAGTAATGGGTTCTTTGGTCTTCCCGTCCAGCTTCCAGGGGACCTCAGCAAAGGTGGGGTGCTGACCCAATGGCCAAGAGCCACTGTGTACCCACCCAGCACTGTGCTGTCAGCTCTGGGTGAGGGGAGGGTTCAGAGGGAGAATGCAAGGCCCAGATGAGAGGCAGGGCAAGCAGAAGTGTGGGGGAGCGTGTGGGGTTCTAGACCAGAGCAATCAGAGTTCTCAAATGGTCTGCTGTGGGGATCCTTGTTGGCCAACCAGGAGCTGTACAGGGTTATTAAACAGAGCTTTGACTTGACACTTTTTCTCAAAATGAGTCTTCACAAAGTGCTTGCCAGCACGGAGCAGAGAGGAAATGGGTTCAAGAGGCACATTGCAGCCACGTTGAGGTAATATAAAAATGTCAGCATTCATGGTGAGAGATGACCTCTCTACGCTGCCTGTCATCTAGAGGTAGGTCACTGTTGGTTCCATGGTTATAGAGCTGCTCAGTCTGTTGCTCATGACCTTGGGAGGCTTCATGCCCTTGAGGATTTGACTCTAGTGATGGTTAGGGAAGCCCATTACAGACAAGTTGGCCCTGCCCCAATTCTGTCAGAATTTCGGGCCACTCTGCTGTGAGTGAACACTAGGAGACTTCTGCCTCACTTCCATTTCTCAGCGGCACTGCTATCTAGACTCACTTTGGTGACCTCACCTTCTGCAAGGTGTGACTGAAATGAAAGCTATTCAGATGGCTCCTTCCTCCTGCAGGGAAGGAGTAGCGCCAGAGAGCCCAGGCAGGCACAGCTGAGCATTGCATGCTCTGTACCCAGCTGTGGCCTAAGTCCCTTCTGTAGAGGCCCCTTGAGAGGTCCCAGCCTGCAGACCGGGGCTCAGCTTTTCATCTGTTGGAGGCGAGGCTGCGACCCACCAGCCTAGCCAAAAGGAGCCTACAAGGACACAGGATTCAGTGGAACTGTTTAAATGCTGGTTCTACCAGATGCCCACTCTGTCCCCACCCCTGGCAGAACAGGGCCTCCTGGAGCCTCTTGCTTCCCCACACAAGCCTCCTGGCAGCGGGGGTGGGGGCTGTGTGTTTCCCCTTATATTATCCCAGGGAACTCTATGTCTTCTTAGTTCAGACCTCAGCAAGTCTCTCCTAGATAAAGCCATGCCTCCGCACCCATACCCCTCAGTCTCCCCCTATCCCTCCCTACCTTCTGGAAGGGAGCAAGAACACCAGCGAGCCTTCGAATCCCTGCTGAAAGTGCCCTAGTCAAGGGCCTTTTGATCAAGCCCCTCCTCTTCTTCCCTAGGAGCCACAAGGCCCCCACAGTCCTGTACTGGACTTCTGGACTCCTAGCACTCTTAGAATCTGTTGTCATGAAAACAATGGGCTATTTCTTCACTGGCAGGAAGACCCTGGCAGGCCGCTGCTACCTCTTCCTGGTCCAGTCAGGTCCCTCTAGCCAATAGAAAACAACTTCCTCTTGAGGCTCAGCTCTAGAGCCCTGCTATAGCTCATCCCACCCCTCTCCCTCCCCCTCACAGAATGAACAGCTTCTTCCATACATGACCAGGAACGCAGAAAGCCCCTTCATTGACACGCTTATCTGTGGGAACCCAGCTGTGACTTGAGGGAGAGGCCAGGTCAGCTGCTAAGACCCAGAGGTGCTTGTTGAAGTGACGGGAACTGAGCAGCTGTAGGTGAGGAGACATGTCCCCTCTCCACATGCTGTGGATGCCCTTACAAATCACAGCTTTCTAAGCTTCACTGAGCTGATTGGCTGAACATCCCCAGTTCCCAATTGGCTGATCCCTTCGCCAAGCATGGTAGCTGTCCCATGAGCCCATGAGCGGACAATGGCTTTGCTGATCCTTGAGTCTCTCCACAGACAGATTCCATGGGACCTTCAGCTCAGGTCCTAGGCCTATTCCTGAGGGGCACCCCCTCCCCTTCAGCCCTGCACTCCAAGGACTGCTAGACCGGATGGCCTTCAACCTGCTCCTCCAAGGATATCCACCCTGTCTCCCCGTCTAATGTTACACCACACATTCGGAGAAGACAGTCTGCTGTGAATGTGGCTACTTAGGAGTGGAGTTGAACAGGCACCGGAAAAACATTCCATGCCTTTCTAGATTATTCTAGAGACTCCTTTTCTGTGTGAACGAACATGTTCTTGGTGCTTCACAGTTCAAAGGTTTCTTTTAAATTTCTCTTCTTGTCTGATCCTCCAAGCTACCCCGTGAAAGGCAAGGACTGTCACCAGTCCATCTGACACCCTTCCAAAGCCCAGTTGAGCAGATGTGGCAGCCCATGTGGCAGGGAAGCTGCATGTTCCATCAGAGCATACCTGGGAATTCTAGGGACTTGGGGCCTTCCAACTTATTCTATTGGGCCCCCAAGGAAGACCCTGGGGCCCACGGAGACTATAAGGACTCCAGGTCCTCAACCACCCAAATGTGGGTGATGTCTTCTCTCAGAATCTTAGGAACGTTAGGCAAGATGACAAAAAGTTTCCCTGAATAATGTTCATGGAGATGGATGAAGCCGAAGTGAGACCCCCCCCCCCCCCCCCACCCCCCCCCCCCCCCCGCTGCCTTTCATCTGCACATATTTGAAGACATTCACAGGCTCGAAAAAGGCCCTGCCGCTCCTCAGATGTCTGGGGTTGGCCTCGTGACTGACAGAGTACTACTCTAAAATGGTGCAAACACTACCACACACACACCTTCCTTCCTTGATTAGGGTCCTTTATTCCTCAGAGGTAAGTGAGAACTGGGATGGCTTTGGGTGCCTTCTCTTGAAGCTCAGGACTCATGAGCTCTCATCTGGGAGGGAATTTCACCAGTGAGCAATGTAGCCTGAAACCTACCTAGCCTCCATTGATAATTTTGCCATTCTCCCATTTCATTTGATGAATGTGAGTGAAATTTTCCCACACACTATTTCTCACAAAATAGTGCAATCTTTTTTCTTGTTCTCAGAGACAAAGAAACTCTGCAGAAGGGTTTTCAGTTGCCTCCTCTCATCACCAAAGTCTTGCTTTCATTTTAACTAGAAAAAACATGCTGCCTCTATTTACACTTACACATGCAGACACACACACACACACACACACACACACACACACACACACACACACGAGCATGCACACACATACACACTGAGCTTCAGCATAAAATGATAAAGTCACTAATGTTTTCCTCATTTCTGGCTTTTTGTTCCGAGTCTGATCTGGAAAGCGGAGGAAAGCAGGCTCTTTATGGCCCTGTTCTCACAAAACCTGCTCACCCAGAAGCCCCTGGGAAACTTTTCCTCCACAAGAAGGGGAAACACTTGAACAGACTGCCCAGGGCCATCACGACTCCCCCAGGCCTCGGTTGGGCTGCAGAGATTTTTCCCTGTTTCACATCAGAACGGAGAAGCCAAAGCAGGCCTGTCTCCTCTGGAAGGACGGGGACTTTGGAAGTCTGACGGGAGTGTGAACTTGCTTGGTCTGGTGCACTGTTGGTGAGTGGCCATGGACCAGTGACTTTCCGCCTTCACATCCACACCTCTTCTGTGCAGCAGAGATCATGTCAAAGTGGACCCAAAGAGCCTGGCATGAGACTTGGCACCTGGGAAGTGTCTTCACAAATGTCTGCTGAGGAAGGTATGGTCTCCATACACTGAAAGCCACAGATGCCGGGAAACACTGCTCCAGGCCATGAGCCCAGGCAGGGAAGACTCCTGGAAGTCTGCTGAGACCTCGGCTCCCCTCCCCCTGCCACTCCCACCTCTTAAGCCTTTCAAAATTCTTTATTAAATTTTCATGGCGCATGTATTCAAGGCTCTGTTACAGCCTCAGTTGTCTTGGTAACTTCGTAAAATGCAATAATAAAATGAAGCTGAGTGTCGCTAACCACAGGCTTATTGTATAAACAGCTAGAGTATTGACAGTTTCTTTTGTGTGGTAATTTTTGACAGCAAACCTGCCTGGGGGGTGGGTGAGGGGAAGAGACAATGTTTGTTCATTTGGGGTCAATTGGTAAGCAAAGGGCACCTTTTAATTTTTTTTTCTCCCCTCATGGTTGATATTTGCTTGAGAGCTATTGACTCTAGGGAACCATGAAGTCCTGGGGGCGTCAGAGGAAGGAGTTTGGGAAATCCTCCAAACCTCAATCTGCCTGAGGAACAGTCTCTCTCAGCAGGGTGGGCCCTGTTAGAAGTTGGCCATCTGTCAGAGACTCTAGCGGCCACACGCCTGTCCTGAGAGAAGGTTTGCTCTCTGAGCTCCTTGTATGTCAGGTCATCTCCTGTACCTCCTCCCCAGAGACCGAAATCACAAGGCCTCTCACCAAGGAGGCCACAGAGTCCCTACAGACATACCTGGTGGCCACGACTCCTGAGAACAGAGCCTCCCATCCCCCACTCCCTGCACACACCTCGTCCCAGCACCCCACCCCCACCCCACCCCAGGAGCAGCATATGTTCACTCTGAATATTTCCCAGACTGTGGCCCACCCGGTGGGAAGTGGGAAGCAGATGGCCTAGAGTTAAAAATAAAGTGAGACCCCCAGCTCCCTGGAACTCTCCACCGCACCCCAGTGGCTTCAAAGAAGCATTCCTTTTGCAGGGCCCCTGTGCCACTTGGGCAGGCTGTGCACACTGACTCCCTAGGTTCTTTGCACCAGTATTTCACAGAACGTTCGGATCCCGCACATGCCTTGTACTCCCACCATGCGACAGCCTCCTTGGTCCCGGGCTCCCGTCACAGCCCATGGCTCTTTGCCACTCCACTGTCTAGTAGAGAGACCCAGGTCTGCCCACCAGGAGTCCCCCGGTTATGTGAGGAAAATGGCAGGACAGCATGCAAGGTTACCCTGGCGTGGTTACCTGGGTCCTCTGTACCCAGGGTACATCTCTGGGGCTTGGAATTGAGGCTGTCCAGACCAGAGAGGCTCTTCCCCCAGCTGCCTTCCCCCAGAGCCCTGGGCACTTAATGGTAATCCCTCAGAGGGTCAGGCCCCACCTCTGTCTTTAATCCAAGCAGCTCCAGCATTACCACCACTATGTAAGGAGTCCATTGTAAAACAGTGTGCGTGGCTATTCTTTTACAAATGAGGGGGCTCAAAGGGGGCTCTTATCCTTCTACCTTGAAAGTTAGGGGTGTGAGGTAAGCCTCTTCATGAAGGGCAGAAGCTAGAGCCAGCTCTTAGCCCATCACTTGAGCCCACAGAGCGGCCACTCCACTGTCACACAATGTACCTGTGCTGTGCACCGCAGGCACACAGCAGCAAAAGCCTCCGGCACTCTCCTGTCTTTGAAACTCCCATTTGTGAGGAGAACTCCAGGCTTTTCTAGAGCTGAGGGCCCAAGTTCGTGACCACAGGGGCTTCTGCCAGCCACCTGAATCCAGCCATGACCTAGACCTCTAGCCCCGCCAGCCTCTTGCTGGCCAGGGTGACTGAATCTATTTAGTTCACTACAGCAAAAGTACCATAAGCTGAAAGGTTCATAAACAGTGCAAATTTATTTCTTCCTGTTTGGAATTCCAAGATCAGAAAGGATGCCAGCACAGTCAAGTTCTGACGAGGGCCCTCCAGGCTGTAGGCTGCCCTCTTCTTCCTCAGAAAGAGGCTGACAGCAGTCTGGGGTCCTTTCATAAGAGCACCAATCCTGTTCGTGCTCTAGTGACTTCCCAAAGTCACGCCATCTCACAGCATCACGCTGGAGTAAGCATTCGTCAGCGGAATTTCGGAGGACGGGACAGCACTATCAGTCCATTACAACAGGCATTTCTCTTCCCCAGTTGAGCAGTTCTGAGGACTCTTGACGCCCCACGCTGAGTTTGTAACTAATCAGTTTGAAGGGGTACCGCGACATGCAGTGGTGACACCTGGCTCCTCACTTGGCACTCGCCATGTACATGGGCCTGCCCTGAGCTACTGCCAGAGTCAGCAGGTTGGCCTCAGTGGGTCACGGGGTCTGTCCCTGGCTGTGCTGGGGAAGTAGGCCACAGACTGACAGGTCAGAAGCAGTCACTTACCGAAGGCTCGTTTGTCTTAGCTTTAAAAGTCCTGCAACTTGAATTCCGTTCAGTGCTATGTTCATATTTCAGTCAGGCTAGACAGACCTGAAATAAGCAAGCCCGCAGGTGTCAGCGGCTTCCCCGGGATGTGCTCACATAGTTAAACAGGTGGCAGTTCAGGGTGGCTCTAGCTGCTTCCAACATGGGCTCTTCCCTCTCTGGAGAGGTCGCCAGCTGTTCTGGAGAAGACAAGGCAGGAGGACAACTGGGGATGTTGTTCAGGCCAACGCCAACTCTATCTCCACCCACATGCCTTGGCCATCACTGTCACATGGCCCTGACTCAATTGCGAGTATAATGGGAAATGCACTCTCTGGTACAAACAAATTCAGTTAGGCTACCCATGTGCATTAGCATATGAACCACACCTGGACAGATCCCTTACCACAACTTTTGCCACGGATATATATGCTCTTACTGCCCAGGGTGTGGTATACACCCATCCACACTAGCATATGGAACACGCATCCCAGCCAGACTCAACCCATGGTATCCAAAACTGATTGATTCAAAGATCCTCAGATGATACCAAACTCTGAGGATGTTCAAGTTGATCACATAAAATGGTGTACTGTCACGATGTAAAGCCTGTATGTATGTCTTTCCATGTACTTTAAACCCTATCTAGACTTATAATCTTTAATACCATGAAAAGTGCTGTAGAGATAGTCTAAGGAATTCGTCCCTGCTCAGTACAGATGCATGCATTTGGGGGAACATGTTTGAGCATCTGTAGGTTGAACCCTCATGGAGGTGAAGGGCTGTGTGTACTCACCACACCACATCAATGTACAGCTGGGAAAACTGAGGTGCAAAACTGAGATGAAGTAACTTCCAGAGCCCACATAAATGGCTCAATACATTAAGAAACTTGCTGCTATCACACATGGCCTGTCCTCTGACCTCCACACCTGCACCATGCCACACATACCCCACACATATGAATGAGTGAATGAATGAATGAATGAATTGTACATGGTGAAGGGCCAGCACTACCGGAACAGTGTGAGGTTCTGGTGAAGTCCCTCAAGAGCAGCATGTCAGATTCTCCCAGAGCTTTCAGCTCCGTGAAGCCGTCAAGGAAACACCAGCAGTCCCTGCAGTCACCCTGTGCTCCATGGAGTCTTGAAGTCAGCTGTGGGCCTAGCCTGTGGAAATGCTTGAGCTTGGCTGCAAAGTGAGCAACCAGGGGAATCCAAGACTTACGGCTCCAATAATCCAGATAGCTCATCCCTAACTGGAACGTGCCTGGCTGTGGAGGTGGGAAGGCCAGAGAGGGGAAAGTAAGTCTGTCATGACAAGCAGATTCATCCAGCTGCCACAGTCACCATCGTGGCGTTACCCCGGTTTACAGCTGAGCAAATGGAGTCAAGACACTGTCCCCTCCACTGGCCATGTGGCCACCGGAGAAGCTTAGATTCCAGCAGGTGACAGTTGACAGAAGGAAACCACTGCTCTTGTTACCGCAGGTCAGTGAGTTTCTTGACTCCAAGTGCTGAAGTGTGAGCAGAGAGCATGAAGCCCC
>CABHPP010103965.1:0-11749 GCA_902168425.1 Peromyscus attwateri | reverse complement strand
CAAACTCATTTTACCAACACAACATTACCCAAAACCAAATAAAGATACAACAAAACAAAAAAAAAGAAAACTACAGCCCAAATTCTTAAATGAATACAGATGGAAAAACTTCAATAAAATATTTGCAAGCCAAATTCAATTAGCACACATTAAGAACTTCCTATGACATTATCTAGTTGTTTTCATTCCAGGGACACAAGGACATACAACTAAATAAATGTAATAAAGCACATATATACACATTTTTGTATGTGTATACATATATATGCATATATATGTATAATCCAGGGGGAAATCATATACTCATCTTAATAGATGCAGGAAAAGCATTTGACAACATCAAATATCCTTTCATAATAACAACCCTGAAAAAAAAAAACCAGAAACATTTCCTCAAAAGTTAGGAATAAATCAAGGTATCTGCCTCTCTACTCTCATTCGGTGTAATGCTTGAAAACTCAGCCACAGCAATATGGCAAGAAAAACAAGAAGAAGAGCTCATGCCATCCCTCTCTGCAGCTGTCATAATCCTATGCTTAAAAGACCCTAAACACACTACCCAAAGACTCTTAGATCTGATAGGCCCTTCAGCAAACAGCAGGATATAAAATCCACATATGAAAGTCAGCAACATTCCTGCATTTCCTACATAACGTGTAGAGAAAATCAGTAAGGGGATTCCATTGACAGCTCTCTCTCTCTCTCTCTCTCTCTCTCTCACACACACACACACACACACACACACACACACACACACACACACGAGAGTATCTGGGAATCAATGAGTAGGTAAAAGGCTTCTACAAAGACAACTTCAAAATAATGAGGAAAGAAATTAAAGAAGAGCCTAGAAGATGGGAAGGCTCACGTGAAAATGACTATATTATGAAGAGCAATGTACAGATTCATGCAATCCCAATCAAGATCCAATGTCATTCTTCACAGAAATGGGGAAAACTGAAATTCATATGGAAACGCAAAGAACAGCGAATAGCCCAATTAACACTTGTGGTATTACAATACATAATTTAAAATGGTAATTCAGAGCTACAAGAATAAAAGCAGAACAGACAGTCTGGTGCTGACACAAACCATACAAAGTAGAACAGAGCAGAACATAGCTTCAACTCTGGGGTCATATGGGATCACGTAGCTGAATGTGGCTATGGTAAAGAAGCTTGACGACAGTGAGTTTCCGAGCACTCAAACAAAAATTCATTTCTGAACCAAACCAGTAACAAATACGAGGTGTTTCTTGCAGGGCTTGTCCATCCTGAATCACATGAGAACCTGAAGCCTTAGTTCTCAACACACAACAGGCACAGTTTGGATACAGTGGAGTTTCACTCAACCATAAAAAAAGAACAAAATTGTGCCATTTGTAGAAAAATGGGTGGAACTGGAAACTATTGTCTTAAGACAAATAAGCCCAAACAGAAAGACAAGTAGCACATTTGCTCTCGCATACAGAATCTAGGTTAAAAAGAAATAATAAAAAGACGTGCAAGTAGAAGGGGGACTACTTGGGAAGAGTAAAGGAAGCAAGGTGGTAGGGGACTGTCGTGGTTTGGATAAGAATGGCCCCCACAGGCTCATATATTTGAATACTTGGTCATCAGGGAGTAGTGCTAATCAACGGGGATTAGGAGGTGTGGCCTTGTTGGAGGAGGTGTGGCTTTGTTGGAGGAGGTGTGGCCTTGTTGGAAGAGGTGTGGCCTTGTTGGAGGAAGTGCGTCGTTGCGGGTGGGCTTTGGGTTTCCAAAGTCAAGCCAGGCCCATTGTTTCTCTCTTCCTGCTGCCTGTGCATCTGGATATAGAACTCTCAGCTACTTCTCCAGCACCATGTCTGCCTGCATGCTGCCATGCTTCCTGCCATGATGACAATGAACTAAACGTCTGAACCTGTAAGCAAGCTCAGTGAAATGCTTTCTTTTATAAGACTTGCTGTGGTCATGGTGTCACTTCACAGAAATAGAATGCTGACTAAGGCAGGGACAAAAGATGGTAATGGAGGTATATGTTCAAAGTACATCATAACATACACATGGATGAAAATGCCAATGGAACCCATTCTTCTACACATTTAACTAAAATAACATCTAAAATGAGAAAAAATATAATCAGCTGAATTGATATCAACTTATTGTTTAATAGTATCAAGCAACTAATTACCATTTCAAAAATTCTTCCCAGCCTGGTAGGATTGTCTCACACCATTAATCTGCACTTAGGAGGCTGAGGCAGAAGGATGGCCCTGAGTTAGAAGCTAACTTGGGCTACAGAGTGAGACCTTGCTTAGAAGTAATAAATCTTCCCAAATTTAATTTTCATAAGCATAACAAATACCTAGAGTAAAGATATGTACAAAGTTCTAGAATCATGCAGGAATTTTTAAATGCCCCTGTATGTATGGAAATACCACACTTAGTCCCATTAACTTACCTATACAATCAATGAGAGTAAGAAATAGGAATATAAAACACCTCAGATTTTCCATATTAATGAACATTATCCTACAGGATACTGTTTTAGCCGCTGTAATTAAATGAGGGTTTAAAAAAAACAGTAGATAGCTTGTGATATTTGCAACATATGAAATATTACTTGCAGAAGGTATGATAATGCATACCAACCATCTCAGATAATCAACAATTAAAATGAAGGTGGCAGTTCAGCCATGGTTAAACACGAAGCCGGACAATGGTTCTAAATGGAGATATCTGATTGGACCGAAATGAACCTGCGACCTCTGGGCTTTGTAACTGCTCCAATCATCCTTCCGGACTAAATAAAGCCTCTGCAGTGCAAAGACTTCCTGCTGCTCCTGGGTTTAAGATGCACTAAGGCAGGGATGGGGCGGGATTTCCGGTAGCGTCATCACAGAATGTCCGTTAATGTGAGGACTCTGGTAGGATTCCGAAAGTGTAGCCCGAGATTGTTCGGTGGGTGGTGTCTACAGGGTCTGGTCTTTACCTGACTCAGCTACCTCCCAGATGGGCATGATCTGACTCAATCTACCTCCCAGGTGGGTCCTACGTGTGTACGTTGCAGCCTCAGTGAAGTCCTTCAGTGAAGTTCGTTGTGTCTCCTTGGGATCTAGTGCCATGGTTATCCAGTGCCTTGTCTTTGCCTGTCTTTTCCAGACTGCAATTGAGGCCCTGGTGAGGTTTTAGGCCTCCAAGCCTGCGCTGACCGGCCACACTCCCCAGATTCCCCCATGGTGGATGCACCAGTGAACCAAGCCCAGAACTGTGTGAGCTTGGAAGATGTGTGCCTGTATTTCACTGAGGAGGAGTGGAATCTCCTCAGTGACGCTCAGAAGCTCCTGTACCATAACGTGATGTTGGAGAACTTCGCGCTTGTCCTCTCGCTTGGACTTCCTATTTCCAGGTCCTTCCCAGGTACCCCAGTGACAGATGCCAGTAGGGGTTTCTGGTTAAACAAAGCTTGTAGCCAAGGGGGATGGTTATAGAGGTTTAACTTTCTCCTGGATGTTGGTGTGGAGGATGAAGATGGGCCTTATGAACAGGGTGTTTCTGTGACAGTATCTTAGTAGACTCTTAAACAGATTCTTATTCCCAGAAGCCTACTTCTGTAACATTGTTAGCGATAAATTTTGTAACCAGTTATACAGCCAGGAGAACCCACTGGGCAATGACCATATTAAATGTCTAATATGTAGGAGACAGTTGTTAGGTTTGCCGTAGAATAGTAAAACATCCTTTAGAAAGGGAAAGGGCCAGCCTTCATTTGTGGAAAGATGTAGTTCCACATGTCACAGAGTTCCAGAAGGACTTCTAGGCCAGCCCTGTACTTGTCTGCTATAATGAAACCATCCAGAAGCACTAAGTGTGAGAGACCTCTTACACTGGATGAATGTTGAATAATTTTCATTCACAAAAATAGATTTATTCAGCATGAGCAATTTCACAGCAAAGAAAGCCCGTGTGTGTGTGTGTGTGTGTGTGTGTGTGTGTGTGTGTGTGTGTGATACAAGAAATCATTTGGCCACACCTCCAGCCTTCTTGTACCCCTGAGACTTCACATAGGATCAAGGCCTTCTAAGTGTGATGGATACAGGAAGTCCTTCTGTTGCAAATACATACCTGCTGGGCTCTTCTGACTTCACTGTGGAGGAAGTTGTCAGGGATGCAAATGTCCTAGTAAAAGTTTTATCTCTAAAACTTCCATTGTTAAATATGAGAAAAGGAAGTCACTCTACAGAAATGCATGTCTCACAGCGGAGAAAAGCCTTCCGTGCAGTAAATAAAAGAAAACTCATGTCAGGACACCCCACTCACTCAACACAAGAGAGGCCATATGGTGAATTCTGAATTCCATGACTGGAAAATGCCTCAGTGGTCACTTCAGACTCCCACATTGGAGATATCACACAGCAGTGAGGTCTTAAATATTTCACAAATGTCGAGAAATCTGGAGACCATGTTTTTCAGTGTGCTCACCATGTGAAAATTCACATTGAGTAAATACCTCATGAGTGTAGGACTTCAGGTGGCCTTTGAGTTTAATCTTCCAAGCCCATTGAATACCAGCGATTTCACAGTGGAGAGAGAGATTCAGAGTGTGCAAAATACATGCTTTGCTCGACATCTCATGAATCACGAGAGAATGGTTAGTAGTAGTTATAGCTTTTCTGAGCAGGAAACTGTAATCTGCTTGGTGAAGATGTCCTACTTGAGTCTTGTGTGTATGCAGAATGCTTTCAGGGGGGCTCTGGTGTCACCAGGATATGTGTTGTTTTGTTGCCTTTTCTTTTCTTTTTTCTTTTTTTTCAGAAACTCTTTGACTTCTACCAGCAATCAGTTCCACAGTTTACATCAATCACTCCAAAGTACCCAGGGAAGGGAGATTTATGCTTGCTCCTGATTCCTTGGAAGGAACTGAGTGATCTAAATTCACTGGAGGGTCTCATTACCTCCTTCTGATGGCTTTGCTCTACACATGACTCAGATTCTGAAAGAAATCTTTGCTCTGAGATTTGCTGCAAGTTTCCCAGAGTTTTTCATCTTCATGGTTTCCTGACTTTGTGTGTGCTGGGATGGATGTCTTCAGGCTCCAAACCATCCAGTCTTAGAACTTTCTGACCTTCATTGATCTGGTTGATACAATGACTTAATGCAATTATCTGTTTCCTACCTAAACATTTATAGTGTTCTTTTCAGTAGGTGAGATTGACTTAGAAAAAGAATTGATCTTTTCCACCATGCAGGAAGGGACACCTTTTGTGGGACCTCAGACTTCATATGTCTTAGTTAGAACAGCGAGGTGGCAGACAATAGTCGGACATCTATTTGGCCTAATTGGCAATGTTGCCTAAGCCTTCTTAGGGGAAAATTGTGGGGTTTGGTAGGACCAGTCTTGTGGTCTGGCTGCTGGCTTCTAGACTTGCCATAAGCTCTTCTGAGTTCACAAGGGGATAGTTAGTGTGACAACATCTAATGCTTTAGTTCCGTTGTTTAGGGACTATTGAACATTCCCTGTCTTTGTCAGTGTTCTATTGATGTGAAGAGACATCACGACCATGGCAGCTCTTACAAAGGAAAGCATTTAATGGAGACTTGCTTACATTTAGAGGTTTAGTCCATTATCACTGTGGCAGAAAGCACAGCAGCATGCAAACAGGCACAGTGCTGGAGAGGTAGCAGAGAGTTCTACATCCGAATCATGGGGTAGCGGGAAGAGACGCTGGGCATGGCTTGAGCATCTGAAGCCCCAAAGCCTGCCCTCAGTGACATACTTCCTCCAGTAGGCCACACCTACTCCAACGAGGCCTTCCTCCAAATCCCTCTCAAGTAGTGCCACTCCCTCATGATCAAGTATTCAAATACATGAGCCTATGGGGGCCATTCCTAGTCAAACTACTAGGAATGTAAAGTAGTCTTAAACCTGTCCAGAAACCAAGAGCTCTGACATCCCAGAACTGATGCCTAAACCCTACAGTGTTTATGTGGGAAATTTAATTGATACATTCCTCTTTTGAAATACAGAATTTTGTCATTTTGACAGTGTTTGAATTCATGAAAAATTAAAAATTCTACTTTTGTCCTTTAAGAAGTTTAAGCCAGAGACTGGAGAGGTTGCTCTGTGGCTATAAGTGGGCAGAGTTTTGAAGTTCAGTTCCCAGTACTCATGTTGGATGGCTCACAACAGGCTATGGCTTCAGCTCTGAGATACCAAATCCATTCTTCTGGCATCCCCTGGGCACTGGCACTTAAGTACACATAGCCACACAGAGGCACACATGTGCACAATAAAATAAACTATTTTAAAAATCAAATCATAACACTTAGTATTGGCTAACTCTAGTAAATGGAAACTTAGAAATCCTAAAATAGAGTTGACTATATCTTTAGGAAAGAAAGCTTTCAAAAAATAAAACTGAAAGCACTCAGATTTTCATAAAAAGTTGGAGGGAGTATAGCTCAGTGGTAGATTGCTTGCATATAAGCATACATGGCCCTGCATTCAATCATCAGTATTAAAAAGCAAAAACCTAGAGAAATAGAAATAGTACCGAAGTACTGTGCATAGGAGGTAGTAGTGTGAGCCATATGTCTATCTCCTGTGGTCACTGTCAGAGCTGTTGACACTACATTTGGCACTGCAGAGGCAGAAAGCCTGGGACAGACTGAAAAATGACTCAGCATTGGGGCTTTAGTTATTCAGCCAGTGTTTGAATGATCAGTCCCTTCTGTAACATGAATCTTAAAGAGTCTTATTAATAAAATCAAACCCGGGCTGGTTATTGGGGTGAATGCTGGAAGATCAGAGAAGCAGAACAAGCCACAGCTACCTCAGTTCCTCACAGTTCCTCAGCTGATCCTGTTTCCTCAGACTGGAAGCCTCTGTGTTCTCATCCAAATGAATCTCAGCTGAACTGCTTCTCGAAAGCCTGAATGCTTAACCAGCTAAAAGCTTCTAGTTTCTGGTCTTCACGCCTTAAATACCTTTCTGCTTTCTGCCCTTACTTCCTGGGATTAAAGGCGTGAGTCACCATGCCTGGCTATTTCCAGTGTGGCCTTGAACTCACAGAGATCCATGCCTCCAGAAGGCTAGGATTAAAGGCATGTGTGCCACCATTTTCTAGCCTCTGTATCTAGTGGCTGTTCTGTTCTCTGACCCCAGATAAGTTTATTAGGGTGCACAATATTATAGGGAACACAATACCACCACACCCTTCATTGCTTTCCTACTTTTACTATCTTGGAACCATAGCTGATCTTCTCAATATTTAGTAGAAGAAGACAGTTAATAGATGGTTTGTTGGTTTTCTAAAACATGAGTCATATTTTATGCAAACAGTTTTATCTCAATTTTGTGTAAAAATGGAATACTGTATACGTTTGAATTCTACAACTTGAAAAGAGTTTTGAAAAACATGTCTTAGTCATTGTTCTATTGCTGTGGACAGACACCACGACCAAGTCAACTCTTATAAAAGAAAGCATTTAACTGGGGGCTCACTTGCAGTTTCAGAGGTTTAGTACATTATCATCATGGCTGGGAGCGTGGCAATGGAGCAGTAGCTGAGAGCTACATCCTTATCTGCAACTCGAGAATAGGGAGACACTGGGCTTGGCATGGGCTTTTGAAACCTCAATGTCCATGCCCAGTGACACACTTCCTCCAAGAAGGCCACGCCTCTGAACCCTTTCAAAAAGTGCCGCTTTCTGGTGACTAAGCATTCAGATACATAGCCTTTGGGGGCTATTCTCATTCAAACCAACAAACATTTACTAGGTCCACACATGTGATGCCATTACTACAATTCAGGTAATGGGCATGTCATCACCCCCATTCTGCCCTTTTATCTCCCCCTCTTACTCCTATGTGACCCCTAATCTACACTTAAGCTGCTTTGCTTTATGTCACTGTACACTGAATTTGCATTTGCTGAAATTATATAAATGTTATGATATATATGCCTGTTTTTGTTAACTTTGTTTCGTAAGCATGACTTTTAAGATTAATCAGCATTGTTGAAAATGTCAGTAAACGAGTCCTTTAAATTCCCAAGTCATTTTTCACGGTATTGATACCCTACAAAGTTTTATCACATTAATTGTTTAAGAAAGTCTATGGAATGGATAGGCGCAGAGAAACTCTAGAACCTAGCACAGAGTTGGACTTTATTGTTGCAGTCTGGGAAGGATTTAGATACAGAGAGCTAGTTGCCAACCTACTCCATTCTGTTCTGAAACTTCCTTCCTAACTGAATCCTGTGTTTCCCCAGTGATTCCTCCTTGTCCCTCCTCCTGTGCATGATATACAGAAAAGGAGGCTCCATCTGCCCCAAAGAAGGATCCACTTTATGATAAGTCCATAGCCCATTTCTAACAAGTGAGTTATAATGGCAGCCTGTTAGGGACTCTTTAGGAAACGTTCTCTCCATTTGAAAAGGAGAGACTTCGAGAGAGGTGGTCTTTTCTTCTGATGTGGGTGGGTTGTCTCCAGGGGACACTTGACATCTTCAGGATGCCATTTTGCCACTCTAAGAGGAGCTAGTCTGTGGGCAGGGCTGCCATCCCAGATCCTGATTCTATGGTGGCGACTGAGTTTCTGATTTCAGAAAACCTGGAAATGCTTCCTTTCAGACACTTGTTATATGAGAAATAAATATTCCTGTTGTTTATGTCAACACGAGTCGGAATTTTCTAATATAGGCAGCCTGAAATAAATTATATTAAAGCAAGAAGTAATAAGACTTTGAATTAGATCTGAAACTGAAGGAAAGTGGGGGACATATGTGTGAGACCCAGACACAGATTTACTGCGGGAGAATTGTTGAGGTCACACAATTAGCTGAACACCAGTGGAAAGGGAAAAAAATCTGAGATTCTAGTACTCCTTGGTTCCTTGAGAGGAAGAGGTAAAAAACGCAGAAAATAGGGTGCAAGAGATGAGACCATTTGGGGAAGAAGTTGATTGCTTAGCTAGAATTTGGTTGTAAGTTAGCCGGAACATATACATTTATTTTGAGCATGAGAGAGAATGTCTACAAAGTTTAGGAATGGCATGCTTTAAGAAATGAGGCCGGGGACTGGAGGGTTACTTTAATGGTTGAGAGTGATGTATGAGAAAGCATGAGGACCTGAGTTTAAATGTCTAGCATCCGTGTAAAAAACTAGGCATGGCCACATGTACCTGTAACCCCAGCACTGGGAGGGTGGAGGCAGGGGGATCAATGGAGCTTACTGGATACTATCTTAGCTCCAGGTGGGCAGCAGATCCTATCTAAAAAGAACACGGCAGAGATTGATAAAACAAGAACCTGATGTCCTCTGGCTCCCACAAGTGTGTGCCTATACACCACACACACAAAAAGAAAAAGAAGGCCGATCATCAACTTCTTCTTGTTGTATGTGGAGGGCTTTCCTTACAGTGTGAATGCTTGCTCCTTACTGTGCCTTCCCCTGTTAATTATTTATGTTTTCATAAGTATAATTAACGCTATTTATATCAATAACAGTAACGAAGAATGCATAATGTGATAAGCGATTTTGTGCTTGGGAAATTCCGTTAAGGCTTTCACAACACTGATGTTGGCAAAGTGTTACGACTTGGTTTTAATTCACAGAAATGTGCTCATGGGAAGTGTGGGGGAGACGGAGCAGACACTTGAGTCCATGTAGCTGCCCCTCCCCTCCGTTGTTATTGGCACGTGACTTAATTACTGCAAACCTCAATTTGATTACACCTTAAATAGGTTTCATAAACTGATTCTGCATGGCTTCTGCTTTGTAATCCTCATTCTTGTACATACCCAGATTCTCAAAATTGAATTCACTTTTGCTCCCCAAATCTTCAAACTGCCAGTACGTTATGGATTTTGAGTATTAGTTCTTGAATTTCCCTTTAGTTTCCCCCCATGAAGTCACTGCTACCATGAAAACCTTGGGGCCTCAGAAGGAAAAAGCTATTAGTGTGTTGCTTGAGCTCAATGTCTAATATTGTAGGGAAGGTCACGGCTTCAAACGTGTAGGCTCAGCCATACTGCTTTCCCTCTTACTGGGAGAATCAAATGTCAGAGACCTGGAGACCATCTTTTCAGGCTCTGTAACTAGGGATTGCAAAGATGGCCTTCGGGTACCGTGGTCCCCATGGCAGCCAGGAGCCTACAGTAAGATCAGGTTCAGCCTACTAGAGAGATCATTAATGGGATAGCAGAAGCTTGTATATGAGTATGTATTTTAGTTTGTTGCTTATATTTGTTTCTTCTGTGTATAGTCCCCCAGGAAACTTACTGGGAGAATTAATTACACCAGAATAGGATCTGAGCCTTCCTTATGGTGTTGACTGATCTCACAATAAGATTACTTAGAACTCTAATATTTGCACATTCTAATATTAAAAACATGTTTATCGAGTCCCTACCATGGGGCCCACACTAGTGTAGATTGCCACCAATCTTTTCTGTTTTGTTGAAGTAGAGACTTTATTTTAAGAAAGCAAGATGCTGATGTGTTTGGAATATATAAGTTTTTACTTGTTAGATTCTTAAAAAGGCTAAGTGTAAGTTTTAGGCATGTCTACATGCTGTTTATGAGTGCAGCCTTGTAAGCATGACACTAAGGTAAAGCTCTGTGAGCCTATCCCTCTACGACATCCGAGATTCATCGTATAGGAAAAGGCTCTTCCCGGCTTGCTCCCCTTGGCTCCACTTGGGCCCTGTAATCTAGCATCTCATCCACACACTGGTTCCCAGTGGTTCAGATCAACAGAACCTCTGCCGTGTTTGTCATGTTCGTGACCTCAGTGACTGGCTGGGTTGGAATTAGTTTGGCTCAGCACTAATCTTGACAGTGTCCCTGGATAATTTTAAATATGTGGGCAAAGTCCCAATATTTAAAAAAAAATTAAGACACAAAAAGTAACAAGTTTTCTTAGTGAATTTTCATACATGACTTTAAGTCTACACACACACACACACACACACACACACACACACACACCACCAGCACTTCCATCTCCCCCCCTCCCTGGAGGTATCCTTATGTCCTTTATGTCCCTGGTATTATTCTTTCCAAATTCATATCACATGGGTTCTGTTACTCCCCCCACTCCTCTCCTTAAAACTTCTCCCTTCTCCCCCACCATACCCCCCTTTGTACTTTCATGATTTACATCCACACTCATCCCCGTGTAGCCACACCTACATAGTTAGAAGCCGGGAGCTGCCTATGAGAGAGAACAGTTGTATTTGTCTTTTTGGCCATTAAGTGATTTGATACAATTTTAATACTCCATTGAGAAAGGAGAAAACCCATATCCAGTTTCTTCTCCTTCTGGAAGTAGCCCAAGAGAAAAATCTATGTACAGTAGGTACACTCACATGTAAAATGGGGTTAACTTTAATATTTATCTCCTTGATCATACAGCACACATTATGGGTGGACTTGGACTTGCCTTCGGTATCACTTTTCTGTTGCTGTGAAGGGAGGGTTGATTGTGGGGTTATGGTTCCAGAGATATCCTTATCAGGGTGAGGAAATGTGGCAGCAGGCAGCCACAGCTGGAGCAGCAGTTGAGAGCTTACAGGTAGACCCCTGGAACTCACTACTTGCTGACGCAGCTTCAGATTCAGTGAGAGATCCATGCCTGTGCATGTGTCCATTTGCATTCATGTGGATGCCAGAGGAGGACATCACATGTCTTCTTCTGCCACCCTACTTTTTGAGGCAGGATCTCTCACTGAATCTGAAGCTGCGTCAGCAAGTAGTGAGTTCCA
>CABHPP010103960.1:0-25004 GCA_902168425.1 Peromyscus attwateri | reverse complement strand
ACACACACACACACACACACACACACACACACACACACACATGAAAGGTCATAACAGATATTATTGATTCAGAGCTCCATATAAAAGATGGATGCCGAGTATGACAAAGACAAACATAGACTCACATAGAAATCTACAGGAAAGAGTCAGCTGCTAAACTCAGTGCTACTAGTTTGATGCATTGTACAATTCAGAAATCTTCTGTTATACAACACCCTTGTTTAAGGGCACTGAAGCTCCCCAGCTAGCATGTAGATAGATACTCTCGGTGATACTGTGCACAGTCATGTTTGCCTCTACAGCCTAAGTGATAATAAAGACATACTAAAGTCACCATAAAAATAACCCTAAGACCAAGTAAATAATCTAAAAATGACATCACTTTAACAGAGGACAAGTCTAAATTCTAGCTATAGAGTGATATAGTATTTGACAATAAAGTGCTTAACTTTAGCAAGCATTATCCATGGCAGATGAAATTCTTATGCAACAAATTTTTCATTTACTTTCCAGAGAGCATAATTCCTCAAACCAGCAAAAATGAACACATTCACTAATAAGCTAAGATAGTTATATATTATTGTCGACCTATTTAGATTACAGAATCAGGGAAACATCTCTCCAGCTGTACCTGTAAGTGTCTTTCCATAGAGACAATACCCACCCTGAATATGGCATCACAATCCATGTTCTGGGATCTACAGCTGAGACCTGATCTGCTCAGGTATGAGCATCAGGTTGCTGATGAGAGTCACCCTGACAACCATGCCTTTCTGGCTGTGCTGACTGTACCCTTGAACTGTGGGTTAAAATAAACCTTTTCTTACTGGTCAGGTATTTGCTCACAACAATGAACGTAACTACTTCAAGACCCAAGCAAATAGTCTGCCTATAGCACATGAGGGTAAAAAGCAAAAGTATATAAATGTAAAACTGTGATACAAAAATAGTATTTCAATATTCTGTTACTTGAATCTAATCTATATCTAATAAATGACTATTTAATATCAGTCTAAGGTTCGCCTCCTAAAAATCTTAGAAATTGCCTTTTAGTTAGCTGCTGTGGGATGGTCTGTATGTCAAATTGCTCTGATTGGTCAATAAATAAAACACTGATTGGCCAGTGGCCAGGTAGGAAGTAGGCAGGACAAGGAGAGAGGAGAATTCTGGGAAGTGGAAGGCTGAGTGGGAGAGACACTGCCAGCCACCGCCATGGCAAACAGCATGTGAAGATGCTGGTAAGCCACGAGCCACGTGGCAAGGTCTAGATTTATGGAAATGGATTAATTTAAGCTATAAGAACAGTTAGCAAGAAACCTGCCACAGCCATACAGTTTGTAAGCAATATAAGTATCTGTGTTTACTTGGTTGGGTCTGAGCGGCTGTGGGGCTGGCTAGTGACAGAGATTTGTCCTGACTGTGGGCCAGGCAGGAAAACTCTAGCTACAGTTAGCATACTATGGAATATAATTACTTATGAAATAAGTATTTTGAAATAATGGTTTGATTTTTAAATATAATGTATAATTTTCATATCTTCAACACTAAGATGAAATATTACCATATTTACCAGTAAACCTATGCACATTTAGAAAAACACATATGCAAAAATAATAAAGGTATATTAGTGTTATATTTAATGCAAGTCAGAGAAGACAGCTGTTCCTATTAAATTAAAACTTTAAAATCTTATTTGCCAAGTATTTGCCTAAATTATGTGAACTTGAAATCTATATGTGAGTTGGTCTCTCTAAGGATAACTTCAAATTTTAACATACTAACAATCTTAGTAATTTCATTTCTTTAATTTCTGAGAATTTTTTAAATATTTAGTATATGTAAATAACAATTTATTTCTAAATCTGTCAGAATAGAAATCCTATCCTTTCCAGCCAAATTTGAAAATGGCATCTGTACATAAGGTAAGAACATACACAATGTTAAAGGTGAAGGGTAAAGGCTTTTTTTGGATGACAGGCATACACATTTGAAGAGGGGGAGCTTATGAGCAACATTCTAACTTTTCAGAGTGAGTCTCATAAGCACAGATGTGCACTGTTCTCTGCCTAGTGCTTATAAGTTCTTAGCTGATTAAAGTTCAAAATGCTGGTGTTAAAGAGATTGAGATGAGGAACTCAGCTTGTATACCCAGCACTCTTAGAAGAAGCCAGTTCTGGATTCAGAGTACTGCAGACCAGTGCTAGAGGGTGGACTGAGGGGTTAAAACAGAAGAATCCTGGAATGAGAAGCAGTTCCTGGCTGCCAATCTAGCAAAACCAATGAGCACTGGGTTCAGGGAGAGATCCTATCTAAAATAAAATAAGGTGATGAGTAAGAAGAGGACATGTGACTTCTCCCCTTGGCCTCCACAAGCACATCCATGGAAGGGTGTAAAGGTGCCCTTCACCCTTTAACATTGACACTTTCACCCACATGCATATGCCTACCCACCCTCTCTCCAAAATACACACATACACACACACAGAAGACTAACAAACCAGTGTACCTAGTATCTTTTACCTGATACACACATACTTTCCATTAATCATTCATTCCTTTACAGAAATAAGCAAGCAGTCCAACAACAAAGCCAGCAACAAAAGAATCCAAGTCAAATCCTTATGGTACTTCCCATACACAAGCACTCATAACACAAGTTTAAGAGTCAAACTCACCACCGGGTTACAGCCAGAGGCCTCCAGGGAACCTTCCCTGAGCATGGAAAAGTTACTACAACAAGAAAGCCTGGTCCTAGGCTACAATCCACAACCCCAGAGAAGCTAGGTAACAAGGAGGACCCTAAGAGTGACATGCATGGATCCCCCTAAGAAGAGGAAATAGATAAGATCTCCTGAGTAAATTGGGAGCCTGGGGGGAGGGAGGTAAGGGGAGGGAGGAAGAGAACATGAGAGAATGGGATGGTCGAGTTGGGAGAGGGACAGAGAGGGAGAGCAAGGAAAGATTTCTTGATAAAGGGAGCTATTATGGAGTTAGGAGGGAGAGACCTAGTGCTAGGAAATTCCCAGGAACCCACAAGGATGAACCCAGCTAAGACTCCAAGCAATAGTGAGAGGGTCCCTGAATTGTCCTTTCCCTATAATCAGATCAATGACTACCCAAATTGTCATCATGGAACCTTCATCCAGTAACTGATGGAAGCAGATGCAAAGATCCACAGCTAAGCACTGGGTGGAGCTCCCAGAGTCCAGTCCAAGCGAGAGAGAAGGAACTGGCAGTGGGACCAGGATTTATTCCTAGCACATGAACTGGCTTTTTGGAGCCCATTCCCTGTGGAGGAATGCCTTGCTCAGCCTTGATTACAGGGGTGAGGGGCTTGGTCCTGCCTCAACTTGATATGCCAGACTTTGTTAACTCCTCATGGGTGGGCCTTACCCTCTCTGAGAAATGGATTGGGGAAGGGGGGAAATGTGGTTGGTATGTAAAATGGAAAAAAAAAAAAAGGAAGAAAGAAAGCCCGGTCCTACGTAAGTTACAGAAGCAAACCTGAAAGAGATTGTGCCAGATGAGGGGACTATTTTCTCTAGATCCCTGCACTAGAGATGCTCGCTTGCTAACGAGAAAGCGTGAAAGGAAACGAAAGAGACTCTAAGATTCCTAGAGGCACACAAAGCCACTTAGGAATTTGTGGGCTCACAAAGAATGTAGGTGAGTCTTGTCCGGAAATACACTAGTTCAGGATGGCTCTGAGGCGTGACAGCGTTTCTTCACCATTGTTGCTTTCCAGGAGAGAACCCAACTGTTCCTTTGCTTTTTATAGAGACCGCTTACTCAGAAAGGGCCCAGGTTGTCAGGTACTGCTGGAGAAGACAGTTCACTTGCCGGTGTACTTAAGTGCTGGGGTGCCACCCTGCCTGTGTCCTTCAGCAGATTATGACTTTGGGAACACACGAAACTTCATTCTTAATTTCCTAATCACCTTCCTGGGCATTGAAACAGTAGCCTCATCATAAAGTTTTTATGACTCAATAAGCTATAAAATTCTAGAAGGAGATTGTACTAATGGATAAGTTGTCATAAATGAAAGCGAGCCATTGCCACCTTAGCTGTTTAAAACGAAATGAATGCTGTAAGCAAATGTATTCTATTCCAGAGGCCTATAAGACCTAGTAAACCTTTTTATAACGCCATGAGTGTATTTTATTCTTTAATCTGCCAAGTTGGATTGTTAATCCAAATGGAAATTTTAATGCTCCTTAACATAATAATTAGAGATTTTGTCATTAGGACAGAGGGATAGTGTAAACCTGTTCATTAAAGGTAAATGCAAGGAAGCTTAGTTGTCCCCAAGTAATCAATTGAATATTAACAAATTAAGCCAAAATCATAGTCAGAAAGAGCAGAATGATGTCTTTCTGAACTTGGTTACTTTTTTTTTTCCCATTCCAGCAAATGCAAACTGCATATCAGCTGTCTAAGGGTGGTTCAGGCATTAGATTTCTTTCATCTTAACATCTGCTTTCCTTTGGGGAAGGGAGATGAATGGCAAGAGAGCATGGTTCGAACTTCCATTGTTGAAGAACAGAGCACAAAGGAGTCGCAGAAACTCTTAAACACCCGTGTGTTTCTCCCTTCCCACTCACAGCCTTGTCACAGGATTAGTCTACATTTCTTTCAGTTCTAAGTCCCCAACCAAAGATATGCAGCTCGATGCAATCTTATGACCTCTATATTTTCAAGAAGAAAAATTGTTTATGCTGGTTTCTTTGACTCCCTTTCTAGTCTTTTAAAGGGGTCTTTTAAAACTGGGAGCAGTGGTAAGGTTAGGGAGTAGTTTGTGTTCATTTGGGCCGCTTCCCTTGCCATATGCAATTTGCATTGCAAAGGGTGTTCGAGTAAATGTCTTGTTTGGGAGCAGAATAGAACTAATAGCTACAAAATTACTTGTTTTTAAAACATCTTTTCTTACTTAGTGTACATCTGTATTTGTGTGTGGGTGCACATGTGACACACCAACACACATGGAGATCGGAGAACAACCAGAAGGAGTGAGTTCTTTCACCCTGTGGACCCTGGGCATTGAACTCAGGTTGTCAGACTTGGTGGCAGGAACCTTTACCTGCTGAGCCATCTTGTCATTCCTACGGAATCATTGAGATCATGCAATACATTAGAAATAAGACAATTTCCGAAATACACAACTGGACACAAGGCAGAGGTCGATGGATAGTGACAAGCTCTGGCCCAACAGATATGTTTGTAACGTAGCTCCTGTGCATGACCATGGCTCAGGAAACATCATGGAAGTGTGGGGCTGGAAGATTTTTAAGAGCCAGGCTACTGGGAAATCTGCTATGAGATTATGTCTCCTAGAAATGCCTATCCCAACAAAACCTGAACAATGACAATATCAGTGTAAACGTTGTCTTAGTCACTGTTCTATTGCTGTGAAGAGGTATCATAACCATTGCAACTCTTAGAAGCAAACACATTAATTGGAGAACTTGTTTACAGTTTTAAAGGGTTAGTCTGTTATCAGCATGGTAGAGAGCATGGCAGCTCACAGGCTCACAGCAGAAGCTCAAGGTTACATCCTGATCTGCAGGCAGAGAGAGAGAGAGACTAGTCTTGCCTTGGGCTTCTGAAACATTAATGGCCACTCCCAGTGACACTCTTCCTCCAACAAGGTCACACCTACTCCAATAAGGCCATACCTCCTAATCCAATCCTTTTAGTCTTTTCAAATAGTTCTACTACCTAGTAACTAAGCAATCAAATATATGAAAAAAAAATATATGAGCCTATAGGGGACATTCTTTTTAGGTTATTTGTTTTTTTGGTTGGCTGGTTGGTTTTTCAAGACAGTTTCTCCATGTAGTCCTGGCTGTCCTAGAATAGCTCTGTAGACCAGAGTGGTCTCAAACTCAGATATCTACCTGCCTCTGCCTCCAGGGTGCGGGGACTAAAGGAAGGTGTACACCACTATGCTCTGCATCTGGGGACCATTATTATCCAAACTACCACACATACTAATGGGGAAGAGGAAAAAAATCCCTCAATACCCCCCCCAGACAAAGAACTACAGACAATAATGATTGCTGAGCAAGGGAGAATTAAACCCTTCTAGGGATGAGCCCCCTAATTGGTTATCCAATATGAAGTGGTCATCCCAGAAAATCATATACACACAAACAATGAAACTGGACCTGGTGGGTTGTGTTTACATATTTGTGAATACATATATGTGTGTGTGTATATATATATATATATATATCATATATATATACATATATATATATGTTAGTGGTCTAACACAGTAATTTCCCCATATATATATTACACATTATTATTACATATATTACATATATTACACAGTAATTACACATATATATATAATCAAAGACAATAGCCATAGACTTTAGAGAAAGGCTAAAGAGCATAAGATTAGGGAAAATAAAGGGAAGGGGATAATATAATGATATTTTAATTTTAAAGTGTATTTAAAAAGGAAGAATAAAAGAAAGAAAAAATAAGACAAAACTTTCATTCAATCCAAAAACTTAGCAAAATGATAACAAGCAACTGTGGAAAAGGGAAGTACAGCCTTATACCATTTCAAGTCCACCTAGACTCAAAAGACTACCCAATGTGACCTTCCTGCAACAGCAAATGCTAAACAAGATGTGTGTGTGTGTGTGTGTGTGTGTGCCCTGAAAAGTTTCATGTCCTTCACTCAAATTCTCATTCCATTACCTAAAGACCATGGGCAAATAACAACTCTAAGCTCTAATTTCTTCCTCTGTGAGAAGTGAGAACAATAGAAACCCACAAATTGAAGAATTAGTGTGAGGATTCAAAGAGAAAATCTCAATGTTTAGCTCACTTCCTAGCCCATGGTGATTACTTTAATGAAGATTAGACATGGTACTACCTCCGTAGAACTACACAAGTAGTAAATGTTATAAATGTTATAAAGAATTTTTAAAGCAGGTGCACGGCAGTCTACAGTTAATGTATTCAGCAGTATATAATTAAATTGTAGAGTGAAACAGGCATCAGCATCATAGAAAGTCAAAGGGAAGAAGAAAAGTGGCATCAGTAGGGAAATTGTGCCCTGGGTAGCAGGTAGTAAGCTCTTGGTAAATATTAGATGCTTTCATTACCACTGCTGAACAAGTAGAGTTAGCAGAGGATGGTCAGGTTGAGGGGAAACTCAAGAAATGAGTGAGATGAGGATTGTACAAGGTTCCCTTGCATAATGACATGTCAGGAGGGAAGTCACTGATGGGGAAATTACTGTGTTAGACCACTAACATGAAAAATATCAGTCTAATAAGAGCTAGCAGAAACAAGCTCCGGCTTCTCTGTAGACAGTTGTTGTCATTCTTTTCCTTATTCTCATTAGTAAAAAGCTTCTTTTCCTTGTAGTGTACATGTGCTAGTTGCTGTGATAGTAAGCCGAACAATGGCCTCCAAAGAAATTCATCTCTATGCTGACCCTCAAACCTGTGGATATCACCTGAGTCAGAAAATGTGTCTTTTCAAGTGTAAATAAGGATCTCAAGATGAAGAGATCTGCCTGGATTATGCATGCAGGCCCTAACGCATCACAGAAGAAACACATTGGAGAGCCACCAAAGAGGTAAGGTGACCCCAAAGCACAGAAGGAATAGTCCACACAAACTGAAGATGCAGGCACCAGAGGCCAAAGAAAAAAAGCATGGACAACCTTCCAACACATCATAGGTAAAAAAACAGCTATGTCACTTTGATTTCTAATTTCTGCCCCAAGAAATGTAAAAGGATGGATTTATGTTTATTAGATTAACCACCAACATTGTGGTATTATTTTATAACAGCCACAGAAAACAAATTATGCCAATTATTATCTTTCTAGCCTCTGGCTTCTATAATCTTGCCATTATCATCAATATGGGTGTTTCAGGAATACTCAAGAGACACAGCTACTCTAGCCTAGAGGAAGGGTCAAAGGGACTTCTTAAAGAAGAATTACCTAAAACACAATTAGCTAGATGGGGAGGCCTCAGCTAAGACATGAACTGACAGGAATAACATGCAGGCTGAAGCACCACATAGAAGTATAAGAGACTGAGCCAAGTTTAGAGATGCTCAAGAACACAGGAGTCTAGAAAAGAGCACTAGGCGATGGTCCAGGACGGAGAGACTCACATAAGTCTGGGATGGAGGTCCTAAAAGACAGAGTGAGATGAGCCTGGTATGGACACCATACCAGGGAGACTAATCACTGGCTAAGACCAGACTGCTTTGGCCAGTCAGCCTGGTACAGAGAGCTTATGATCTTTCCAGTGTTAAGAATATGTAGAGGGAAGGTCTTTGGGAATTGATTAGGTCACAAATGAGACCATTGCTCTTTTAAAAGCTCCTCCTGAGACCTCCCTTCCCCTTCTGACATGAGAAAAGGCAGCAAGAATATGTTGGCCATCTATGGGGGTGGGGGTGTACACTAGATGTCCAGCACCCAGAACTGTGAAGGTTAAACCTCACCTAGTTGTAGCCCATTTTTCATATTCAGTGACTAAGACACAGGTCAACCACTAGCCTTTGATAAATAATAGATTTCAGGATTATCTTAATTTATGATCCTGCAGGACAGTAAGAGCAGAAAGGAGGAGTTGAATACATATGGAAATTGACATGTGCTCTCCAGGGTTGTATAGAAATCAGGTGGTAGCCCCAGAAGAAAGTCAATAGCCACTGCATCTATTTGTGGCTCTTTGTCCACTGAAATGTGTTCATGGGTGAACTTGGAAGGCATATTAACAATGCCAAAACAACCAGTCTTGGGGAGGGGAGCCAAAAAGAAAGAAAATCCTGACAAAATTTTTTTTAAACTATAGTTACAAGGCTTGGTATCTAACATTTTTCCATTTAATTAGCTGAATTTGAAGGACTTATCAAACTCAACTATGTTCCTTCAAACACCATAACACTGAAATCTATGAACAATCCTTGTTTCTGTGTTAACAAAATATATTAAAGGCAGTAGGAAAATATTCAGCTGCCCTGTCCAGTTAAGCCTATAAATAAGAATAATTAATACAGGCAAATTCACTTTAGGGAGCTGTGCTCGTGAGGGCAACTAACATTGATTATGTCACAATGGGATGTAGGGAGAGAGATTAAGGGAGGGCAATTCAAAACACACCTTGTTTGAAAATGTCATAACAGTATCTAATGCTCTGTATGTTAATTTCTTAAATAGAAAGTAAATTTAAACTGAAAAAAAAAACAATAGGAGAAGAGAAAAACCTCAGTTTTGCTTTGTTACTTGCTAAATCTGAAGTGTCTTGGCAACTGTAGCTGGCACTTTATAAAAATATACTTGAAATTATCTGGTGATAGAGTATGAATGCCCCCTTCAACTCAGGAAAGATAAGATTCTATCTAAAACGCATTGTTTAGAAAAATAATGTATCATCCCAAATGCTGGAAATGTTCAGAACTTTTGTCATCTAAGAAATATAGTATTATTTTTAACCCACTGACTCCAATAACTGCTGTCAGTATGGGCATGAGTGCAGGATCAGCTATTAGGGCCCAGGAAAACTACCAAGGGCCCCACCTCTAAGAGAAACTTACTGTCTCTCCCCTATCAGCTATCATGTGCCAATAAATCCTCAGCTAGGGGTGGATCTTGGTGAGATTCTTCCTAACCATTTGAATTTTTGACTGGCTTGGTCTTGTCCAGGCATTATGCAGGCAACCACAGCCACTGTGAATTCATATGTGTCATAGCCCTGTGCAAGCCAATCCTTAGCTCTTATAATCTTTACATCGCCTCCCCCTAAATGATCCCTGAGCCTTGGGAACATGGGGTATAATATGAATGTCCTCATTTGGAGCTGAGCACTCCATGATCATCTATTCTCTGACCAGTTGTGATCTCTGTATTGACCACCATTCATTTATATTAATGCATGTATGAAATTCTCAAAGAACAATGGAAAATATACTTATAAATCATAAAGTTGTGAGAGTTCCTTTTTAAGCCTATATCTATATTAGTTTCTGAAGGAAATCTGTCTTCATAAGCCTACATACAAGGGTAGAAAAGAGGGCAGGAAAAGAGTAAGGTAATCAGCCTTAGCTGCGACATCTGTAGGAAACCAGAGGGAAAGTTCAAGAGGGATCACAGTAGCTTGAAATGCCACAAACAAAGTGTATTCTTTCCATAGCACCCAACACTCTCCACAAATGGTATACTGCACAAGCTCTCTTAGGTCGGATCCTTCTTCTTTTCTCATCTGTCTTCTCTTAAATAGATACCAGTTGCTCACCACCATCCTCTCCTGACTTCCCTCTTAGGAACAACACCTGGAATAGCATGGCCTTTTATATGGCCATCATTACCACTTCTTCTGTATCACTCCATAAGCCTCATAATACACCCTTCTATTTCTACTCTTGTTCCTCAAGATAGTTCTCATCACTTCATCACCTCTAGGAGTTAGCTATTTAAATAAGTCATAAAATAAATACCTCATTTAAATTACTCCCTCTACTGTTGAGAACATCTAGCCTCCTTATGATAACCCACAAGTTCTAGGTGACCAGAAAATACCTCTATTTATGACCTCAGCAGTATTTCCTTCCTTCTTCCTTTGTTTCCTTTTCTTTCTTTTCTTTTATCGAGACAGATTCTCACTGTGTAGCCCAAGCTAGCCTGTAACTTACAATCCTCCTGCCTTAGCCTCCCAAATGCTGGGGTTATAGCTGAGTGCCATCATACCTACCTAGATGCCTTCTAGTTTCCTAAACATACCAAACTGCCTCCATGTTGAGGACCTCTGCCCTCAGAGTGTTCTGGTGCTCTTCTGCCTGAAAGGCCTGATCTCAGTTCTTTGCATGCCTGACTCTTTGTTGGCATTCAAGTGATACTCTACTCTGAAACCAAAGCCCCAAAGCTTCATCCCCAACACTATAGTGTTCTGTTTCACACTATGCACTGCAACGATCATTGCCCAAAGTACTCCTACTTATTTTTTCCTAGAATGAAAATATTTTGATACCAGAAGCTTTTCATCACACTACTACCCAGAGCTTAAGAAGTATTCAATAAATATGTGTTAAAGAGGAGGAAGAGAGGGACAAGGAAGAAAGGAAAGGAGAAAACAAGATCTGATTTCAAGGCCAGTTGCAGCTACATAGCAAGTCCAAAAACAGCCTGGGCTACATGAGATGCTACTCAAAACAACAACAAAAAGAAGCAAAAAAAAATCCAGCTAACTGGATCTAGAAGTAATCAAAATACACTCTGACTTAGCAGATCTGCCAGCTAAAGAACATGAGATTGGGTACGTTTCTATATAATAGGACCAGTGAGCTGGCTCTATGGGTAAATGTGTTTGCCTCTAAGCCTGGTAACTGATGACCTAAGTTTGATCCCCATAATCCACATGGTGGAAAGTGGGAACCACTCTCTCAAAATGGATGCTATACCATATGGATCAAATTACTGATAGTTTTTAATTGCTTGATATGTATAAATGTTTAGCTTCATTTCTGTTTTATTGCTACTAAGAGTGTGTATGTGGAAGTCATGGATTTGTTTTCCCAGAAAATGTATAAATAGATTATTAAGCATGTGTTCCTTTAAATGTAGTTAATTCTGACCCTGTTGGCAGGGACACACGTAAGCCAGCCCTGAGGGTATGAGAGCAGGAAAGCTGTCTCTCCCAACCCCAGCCCTGTCTGCCATGTGCCATGTGGTAGCATGGCTGAGGGAAAAATGCTCTCCTCCCCTACCCCTTGTCATGTGTAGCAAACAGGAGAGCTGGCCTCAGGGGCACAAGAGTAGGAGAGCTGGCCTTGCATCTCACCAACTGCAGCACTCAGGAGAGCTGGGCCTGCACCTTGCCTGGGCAAAACAGTAGAGTTGGCCCTGGTGGTGTGGGTGCAGGTGACCCAGCCCTGAGTGCATGAGAGCCTGCTATAATGGATGAGCTAGAGGGGGCAGTGCTGGAGAGCTCTCCCTGGTGGTGATAATGAGGGAAAGCTGGCAGGCTGACCAACAAAGCTACCAACCAGGACCAGAACCAGGGCTATGAGTTGGACCACTCCAGCATCCACCTCATCTATGAACTGCTGGAGCATGTGAAGGGGCCCGACCTGCAGACCCAAAGCTGACGGATCCCCATGACACAGGACAACAACAGGATATTCAAGAGGAGCCCCAGTGAAGGTCCAGTACCAAGGATACAGCAAAAGCCAGAGGCCTGGAACCAGACCAATGACTCATTGCAATGAACACTTACTTGCAGGTAAAGATGTATGGACTAAAGGGTATACTGTGTGACTCAATGTGTCACACTACAGCTTCATGAAGAGATTGTTTTTTGTTTATCTTTTAAGATTTATTTTATTTGGGGGGAGGCAGTTGCAAGGGCAGAGGGCAAATATGAAGGGATGAAAAATGAATGAGATCAGGATGCATGATGTGAAATCCACGAAAAATCAATAAAAAGTTTAATATATAAGTAGACATACACCTTATAAATTTTGTTTTAGTGGTTTGAGGGTCTGATGCAGATAAATATTTGCTATATTAAACATATATTCTCCATCTACTCAAAGAATTTGAGTTAATATTTGATACAAAATATGTTGAAAATACTGAGTTTATTATTTACTTGCCCTTTTTTTCTGACTAATTAAAGAAAACATGAACCAGAAATAAAAGGTCCTCTGACCTCTATATGTGTACTAGAGTACACTGACAAAATAAATATATAATAAAATGTAATATATTTATATATAAACACTAGAAATAAATTTAGTAAGTAAGTGGTTTTTAAAAGCATAGATGAGACATACTTATTTTTAATACTGCACTGGCTCCCTTCAGTATGTGTTCCCTAAACGTACCTCTAGTGGATCGAACTGTTCATAAGAAAAGTAGCTTCAGAGTCAGAACATAAAATTGAACAATAGATGCTGTGTCACTTGGCAGTTCTTACGTAGACTCAGAATCTGATGGATTCTGCAACTAAAAAGTGTTTCATGCGGGGCGGTGGTGGTGCACACCTTTAATCCCAGCACTCGGGAGGCAGAGGCAGGCGGATCTCTGTAAGGTCGAGGCCAGCCTGGGCTACAAGAGTGAGTTCCAGGAAAGGTGCAAAGCTACACAGCAAAACCCTGTCGGGGGGAAAAAAGTGTTTCATACTGAATCTTGTTACTGGGAGATTTTTAAAGTAGATATTGGGCTCCCTTGTTTGCAGTAGGGGCTAGTGAATGAATCACTCCATATTGGGTCCCTGTGTGATATCTGACACTGGTTCTCCGAGTCTTGGCACTGTATTCCATTCTCCCTAATAATAGCCAGAGTACTTTCTTCATCTGCCAGGCAGCCATGCCTGCTAGGCTTCTCTTTCCTCTCTGTAAAGCCCTCTTTTTATCACAGCTTCACATATGCAACTCATTTGGTGTCTGCTCGATGTGACTGCCCGTGTGTAAAACCTGTTTGATCTTGATGGAACGATAGAAGTAGAGATGGGAATTTAACAGCATTTCACAGGCATTGCCCTTTTTCTCCTTCAATTGTATTGAGTGCCTTAGAGATAAAAATAAAGTGGCATTATTTTCAGAGTGATTCCCATAGAAACCTTCTTGTAACTAAACAACCAATAAAAGACACAAAATGGACCACAAAGCCTTTGAACTATATGTATGTGGTTAACAAATGCTATGAATCAAATGTATCCAGAGAAACAGATGCTGGCAGACACAGAGAATATATTACCTAATCAAGTAACCCTTATAACATGCCACCTACCTATTCTCAGCAATATGAAAGTTTCCATGGAGAAAATATATTAGCATTCCCATTAAACCAAAGTTCTGTATTTTACTGAATTCTAGTTTTACAGTTGCAGATTTCCTGATATTTTTATGGCCTGTGTTTAGCATGAAATGAGGTATAAACAAAATATAAAAATGGTTCCCATAGTGTACTGAGGCCAAGACAAGGAAGTACTAAGGAATAAGGAAGCACTAGGAATAAAATAGCATAATTTTGTGTAGTGATAAATAGCTCTTCTCCAATAAGTGTGGTTTAATTATACATCTTTAAGCTGTAGGCAAAAGTTACAAATGAATCATGCCACTATAGAGTAGCCTATTTGGCAATTCATTCTTAGATTCAAGGAACATTTACTACATGCCAAGTGCTGTGCTAGACATTGCCTCATGTTATCTCACTTATTTCTCATAATTACTGTATGGAAAATGCACAATTACCATTTTTTGTCATATGAGGAAAACTTATGATCAGAAAACTGAGCTCAGTTATGCTGAGTTGCACAGCTAAAAATGGCTTTGGGAATGACATCTGGGTTTAGCTTTCCAGTAGATTTCACAGTTACAGAGCTAACCAAACCCTAAGAAGCTGGAGGCCAGGGTATATATGTGGGGAGGAAAAAAGGTAAAAATAAGTCTGTGGTGCTGGGATATAGCTAAGTCAGTAAAGCATTTGCTACACATAAGGACCTGAGTTCAACCCCTAGAACCCTTGTAAATCACTCAGGTGCAGTGGAACAGAGGTGGAAATAGGCGGGTCCCCAGGGATGGCCGGCCTACTTGGAGATCTCCAAGGCAATGAGAAACCCTATTTCAAATATCACATTTGATATTTGTGCCTGGGGAATCACATCTAAAGTTGATCCTGGCCTCCACCTGCACATGCACAGAGGTGTGCGCATGCACACGCACACACACAAAGTTTATGATTGAAAATTCTCAGAGTAATAGAGGAGACACTAAGAAGTTTCCTATTCCTAAGGAGAAAAAAAACTAATAAATATTCAGCCTTTATGAAGCTTTGCTGCCTCAACTTACCATCCTGTTCCTAACTGTGGATGATGCCCCAAGGTTCTTCCCCTAGGGCCTTTTTTTTTTTAAGAAATTTTTTATTCATTTTACATACCAGTCACAGATCCTCCTCTTTCCTCCTCTCACCCCTCCAGACTTCCCTCCAACCCATCCCCCCATTCCCTTCTACAAGAAGGTAAGGCTGCCCATGGGGAGTCAGCAGAACCTGGTACATTCAGTAGAGTCAGGTCCAAGCCCCTCCCCCTGCCTCCAGGCTGTGCAAGGTGTCCCACCATAGATAGCGGGCTCCAAAAAGCCAGCTCATGCACCAGTGATGGATCCTGATCCTACTGCCAGGGGACCCCTTAAGCAGCTCAAGCTACACAACTGTCTCACTTATGCAGAGGGCCTAGTCCAGTCCCATGGAGGCTCCACAGCTGTTGATCTAAATTTCATGAGCTCCCATTACTTTGGTTTGGTTGTTTCTGTAGGTTTCTCCATCGTGATCCTGATGTCCCTTGCTCATAGAATCCTCCTCAACTGGACTCCTGGAGCTCAGCCTGGTGCTTGGCAGTGGATCTGTGAATCTGCTTCCATTAGTTACTGGAGAAAGGCTCTATGTTGACAGTTAGGGTATTCACCGATCTGATTACTGGGGTAAGCCAGTTCAGGCACCCTCTCCACTATTGCTAGTAGTCTAAGCTGGGGTCATCTTGTGGATTCATGGGAACTTTACTAGCACTAGGTTTCTCCCTATCCCCATGATGATGTCTCCCTCTATCATGGTATCTCTCTCATTGTTCTCCCACTCTGTCCCTATTCCAGCTCGACTATCCCATTTGCTTATGTTTTCATCCCCCACCCCCTACCCTCCATTGCCAACCCCTCATCCCCAGTTTATTCATGGAGATCTCATCTATTCCCCCTTCCCAGGGTGATCCATGTGTCCCTCTTCAGGTCCTCCTTATTAGCTAGCTTCTCTGGAGCTGTGGGTAGTAGTCTGGTTATCTTTTGCTTTACATCTAGTATCCACTTATGAGTGAGTACATACGATGTTTTTCCTTCTGAGTCTGAGTTACCTCACTCAGGATGATATTTTCTAGTGCCATCCATTTGCCTGCAAATTTCATGATGTCATTGTTTTTCTCTGCTGAGTAGTACTCCATTGTGTATATATACCACATTTTCTTAATCCATTCTTCGGTTGAGGGGCATCTAGGTTGTTTCCAGGTTCTGGCTATTATGAATAATGCTGCTATGAACACAGCTGAGCATGTGTCCTTGTGGTAAGATTGAGCATTCCTTGGGTATATGCCCAAGAATAGTATAGTTAGGTCTTGAGGAAGATTGATTCCCAATTTTCTGAGAACCTGCCATACTGGTTTCCAAAGTGGCTGTACAAGTTTGCACTCTCACCAACAGTGGAAGAGTGTTCCCCTTGCTCTACATCCTCTCCAACACAAGCTGTTATCCATGTTTTTGATCTTAGCCATTTTGACAGGTGTAAGATGGTATCTCAGAGTTGTTTTGATTTGCATTTTCTTGATGACTAAGGATGTTGAGCAATTCCTTAAATGTCTTTCAGCCATTTGAGATTCTTCTGTTGAAAATTCTCTGTTTAGCTCTGTAGCCCATTTTTTATTGGTTTGTTTGGTATTTTGATGTCTAGTTTCTTGAATTCTTTATATATTTTGGAGATTAGCCCTCTGTGGCTATATGGAATAGGTGAAGCTCTTTTCCCATCCTGTAGGCTGTCATTTTGTTTTATTGACTGTGTCCTTTGCCTTACAGGTCCCATTTATTAATTGTTGCTCTCAGTGTCTGTGCTACTGGTGTTATATTTAAGTCTCCTGTGCCAGTGCATTCAAGGCTACTTCCTACTTTCTCTTCTCTCAGGTTCAGTGTAACTTGTTTTATATTGAGGTCTTTGATCCACTTGGACTTGAGTTTTATGCATGGCAATAGATATGGATCTATTCGCAATCTTCTACATGTTGATGTCCAGTTATGCCAGCACCATTTGTTGAAGATGCTATTTTTTTCCATTGTACAGTTTTGGCTTCTTTGTCAAAAATCAGGCGTTCATAGGTGTGTGGGTTAATGTCAGGGTCTTCAATTTGATTCTATCGGTCCACATGTCAGTTTTTATGCCAATACCAAGCTGTTTTTATTACTATAGCTCTATAGTAGAGCTTGAGGTCGGGGATGGTGATGCCTCCAGAAGTGACTTTATTGTACAGGGTTGTTTTAGCTATTCTGGGTTTTTTCTTTTTCCATATGAAGTTGAGTATTGTTCTTTCCAGGTCTGTGAAGAATTGTGTTGGGATTTTAATGGGGATCTCAGGACCTTTCTTAATTTCTCCCTCAGTGATGCATCCTCTCTATGGGTCACCTCTATACAGATAATTTACAAATTGATGCCTCCAGGTTGACTCCCTCAAAAGCCTCCTTTTCCAAATTCCAAGCAGCAAATATGTAGAATAAATAACTGGGAAAACTCTAATCTTTAACACAGGACTATAGCTAGTAATTGAGTAGTAGTGTCATAAGCCATTCTCTTCAGGATTTCTTTTCTTAATGAGAAAGTGACATCTGCTCATACCATAGGTAGGAACAAAAATTGGATAAGTTTATGAGATGATAATCAAGGCAGTGTGTTCTACAGCGAGAACCTTGTATGCATGTGCATGTGTGCACACTTTACAGCATCATGTGTGGATCTCAAATATGCACAAATGTTTTTTGGTTAGGCAATATATTCTCCTCTTGAAACCGATTTTTGTAAAAGAAATAGTGCCTCTCATTGTCCAAGAGTACCCAAATGTGTCTTTATTCTGCTTTCTCTATGTCTGCTTATTGTAACCTGGCCATCCAGATACCCTGGCACAAAATTCAGCAGCATTCTGATCCCTTTCTCATCTCTTAACCTCCACATTTACTACTGAGTCACATGGATCAGTTCTTTTTACGTTTCATATTGACACTTCAGTCCTATTACATGTATTAAAGGATAATTTTAAGTGGTAAAATCAAGAATCATATTAACATGAGATAAAAGTGTCAATTGCCATAACTTGTTAATCAATAAGGAAGCTAGGAGATGTTCCAATCATTCAAAGTACCACAGAACTACAAACAAGAAATGCTGAAGTTGACTTATAAATAGACATAAAGCATTTATAAGTAGATAAAGCTGGCTTACTACACAAATTGAGTGGGGAAAGATAATGAAGGGATTCTTCTACACCAGACAGAGCTCAATTGAGAAAGATTAATCTGTACTGTGATCAGTTAATTACAGCTTTTATTGTATTAAACATCATATATAAACCAAAAATAATATAGAAGAAGAGATCACAAATTAGAGAGGGGAGGTTGGAGACAGCAGAGAGTGTGGAAAGGATGCAACTATAATATACTTCTGTATGAAATCCTCAAATAAAAACTATGCAAGCAGGGAATGGAGAAACAACTAGTGGTTAAGATCACTTGCTGCTCTTGCAGAGAACATGGGTTTATAATGTGAGTTATATGACAATTTATGAGTCTAGTTCTAGGGACTCTGATCCCATATTCTAGTCTCCATGGACACCTGGCACACAGGAGTTGCACATACATACATGCAGACAAAACACTCACATCCATGAAACAAAACATATCTCAACAAAAAAAAATATATAAACAAATAAACAAAACCAGCTCACAGACAGTGAAAGGCACACACCCCATAAATACAGATAAGCAGACAAGATACACTATGACAAACATACTTTTCCAACTTTAAGCACTTACTATTTTTGGTCCATTTCAAGTTCTTTTATAAACTTTCAAAATTCAGGCTTACTGCTATAGCCTCTAGTTCATTTCTCTGCATCCATCCTTTGAGTGAGAAGCCCTTTACACTCTATTCAAATGACCAAATTGTATGCCAGTGTTTTTTTTTCCCCTTGGACTCATTTCTTAGAAACAACAAGATGACATCAAGAAAAAGCACACTCTCTGTGCAGTCTTTTGAGAGGGGAGGAACCGAACTTCTACAAGATCCAATGGACAATTACATGTGGACCATCACATTGATCATCTGCCCACCTAACTCTTTTAGCGTATACCACTAACACATCTCAACAGGGAGAATGCCTCTTACTTTTACTCTATCAGAGTTAAGTTCACTCTTTCCCCTTACTGCAGCAGTTGAAGTTTTAAATAAGGTTGTCCTCATCAGTTTAGCTAGTCCAAAGCATTTTTGTTTGTTTTCTATCTCTACCCTGCCCAGTCTATCACAAGCATTAACTGTGTAAGCATTCACCATTCAATTTACAGTCTTTCCTTCTACCAAAATCACTATCCTCCATCAACTTTTAGGCTACAAATAAGCAAATGATTTTATACAACCCACAATATTACTTGTGGTTCTCTAAAAGGAAAGAACCAACTGAATATAGATATAATTTTAAGAGGATTTATTAGGCTGGTTCACACCATCAGAGGCTGGGTAGTCTCACAACCATCTGCTTGGCTGAACAACAAGGAAAAGTAGCTATTCTGTCCACAAAGCTGCAAAACTCCACACAAAAGGGTCACAGTGGGTCACAGTGCATGGCTGAAGGCCTAGAAACTACTTACAATGCTACTTCTGGTCCATAACCATTGTCAAAGGCTGAATGACCTATAATCTGACATCATTAAAGAATGCCAACAGTTAAAAAAAATGCATATCTATTCAAAGATAGTACTTATGCATGCAATCATGATTGATTCCCATCTTCTGCTTTTTAAAAATATTTATTCATTTTTGCTCTATGAGTGTTTTTCACCATGTGTGTACAGTGTCCGCAGCAGCCAGAAAAAGGAATTGGATCCCCTGAAATTGAAGTTATAGAAGGTTGTGAACTCCCTTGTAGATGCTGGACCCTAATCCTGGTCATATGCAAGGGCAATAAATGATCTTAATGATGCTTTGTCTCTTACTCCATTCTGCTAATTCAGATGCTTCCTGGAACTTCTGAAGAGTTGTCTCCTCTTCCTTAGCTTTGTTTGTCCTGTCTTGGCTTCTATACTACTCTCCTCTGGAATATGCTTGCCTCTTTTATTTCCTTACCCTTAATTTAACCATTAACTCATGCCACATACTACCTTCTTGAGTCTCTATAACCATAACCACCACAGCAGCATCTGCAGTCCTGGCTAGCAGTCGCCGGTGTCTAACTCACAACAGCACGTATCAGTTGCCCTTTTAGATATGAATGTTCACCACATTATCCATGCACCCAGCATCTACAGGACAGTGCTTCAATATTGTTAATTTTAACTTTTGTTCATATACACACAGAGACACAGACACACAGACACAGACACACACACACACACACACACACACACACACACACACACACACACACGAAAGCTACTTTAAGAGTTAGGGGGTGGATTTTTAATTTTCTCTCAATCTCTGTAGTCCTTGACCTAACATTTTAAGTTTTCAAAAATTCAATAAACAGGTAAATAAAATATTTATAAATAGCCGACTGGGAAAATGTAAAAAATGTGTTGATATTAAAAGGACTACAGACACAAAATTCCTTGTATAAAGCAAACAATTGTGATGTCATATGCAGAGGACTTACGTTAGCCTCTACTAGATCACTTCTCTGTGTACAAACTGCAATATTCATTTTGTTCTGAGTCCAAAAGAAAATGATGTAGAAGTGCATAGGAAAGAAAGAAGAGTTCAAAGTCTGACATCTGAAGAGGAAAATCCTTTAAATCTGTAAATCATGGAGTTCAGATCACTGACAGAACTCTCCCACGGGGGCGGGGGGGGGGGGGGGGGTCTTCATTGTTTTAGTTCTTCTTATTTGGTGGCTTATTACAGCACACCTTTGCTGTCTTTCTACTTCCTGAGGTCTGAGTTCCCTGTAGTTTAGCCAAGTGCTTGGCATCAGTCAAGAAGGGCCAGCTAGGGTGCGTTTGCTTTCAGCCTTGCTGCTACGGTTGTTGCTGAGGTTCATTTGCTCACAAAGGTTTCAATTCCTTAGGAGCTACTGGCTTTAATTCTGGGGATTTAGAAAATTATTCAGACCCAAATTCTAACCCCATCCAAGAAAATTAAAGGTTCCTAGTTTTTATGCATTAAGCTTATCACTTACTTATTGCCATCTATACCTCACCCAGATGTCTACATTTTCTTCGGTTTTCACTGTACTCATGCAGTTCTGATCCTTTTCATTCCACTGCACAATTCTATGTCCTAATGACACAGTAGCACAAACTGGATAAGTTAGAAGGGGGTTTTATTCTAATTTACAGTTCTGGCGGTCTGAGAGAAGGTCTAGATCTGGTGATACAATGTGAGATGAGGCTGTGGTTTGCCCAGTGAGCAAACAACAGCAGCTGTAATTGTGGATTCTTCAGCTTCCTGGGTTCACACAAATTCACCAAAGACTCATCATTGGTCTAGACTCTCAGGATCTCACAGAGGTTCCACCTCTAAACACCATAATGCCTTTAAGTGTCTACCTTCTTAAGTACCATGTGGGGACTGAATATCAGCACATGGATCTTGGAGGACACACTTAAACCATATCCACACCATACTGCTTGCTTAAAAGTATATTGAAGGGAAAAATAAAATAAAATAAAAAGTATATTCTTCTTCTATGAATGATATTATGGTTCAAATTTAGGAAAAACTTTGTGATCCATTTTACTATTTGGCCAATGCAACTATCACTGATCACATCATGGTGCGTCTTACAAAGTGCTTTCCCCTGCGTAGTGTCTGGCATAGAAATGATGCCAATATGTTGAAAATTACCTTTTAAAGGCAGATAGAGCCCGTCAATCTGAGTCTTTCCATGACTGTCAATATTCTGCCTACAAATACAGAACAGTACCACCCATTATGTTAGTGACCCTTCAACAATAAATGGCTTCAGGTGATTAATGGGCATGCGTTGGCTTGATAAAGTCACTTATCCAAGAAGACTAGTAAAAGGACCACATGTCAGGGCAGAAGAGATGACTCAGCAGTTAAGAGCACTGGCTGCTCTTCCAGAGGACCTTAGGTTCAATTCTCAGTACCCATATGACAGCTCACAACTGTCTGTAACTCCAGCTGCAGGGGACCCAACACCATCACACAGACATACATGCAGGCAAAACACCAATGCACACAAAATGAAAATAAATAAATCATTTTTAAAAAAGAAGAACCAAGTATCATCTCTCCCTGGTAAAATCTCAGAGCACTAGCAATACGTTTGAGAGATTAATTAGTCCTTCATCATCTAGGCCTAGTATATTGTTATAAAAGGTTTTGTGACCTAACAGTGTTTCAGATTAGCAGACAAACTTCTAGTTAGAATTGTCTATTGATATATGGTTATTATCTTGAATGGAAAACAATGTTGGTTTACATAAATGAAATAATTCATATTTTAAAATTCCAAATTTACATGAATGCTGAGCAAATTCCATCCTGTTCTAACACAGTGAGCCCCCTGGAAGTTTTTAAAGCAAACAACATTTGATATGTTTCTCAGAAGTGGAGATGATGGTTATCATTGAAAATGGTTATTATCATGACTAGCCTGTTTGCTATACATTTAGTTGCTTCCACAGAATCCAGTATTTGCTCTTATCAAATATATTTACTCTCTGACTTGATGTGATTTCTGCACCAGTTCCATACTTTCAAAATCAAGTTACAAAACTCCTGCTCAAAGTAGCTTAAGTAAAACAGTGGAGGGTTAGCTAATACTCACTAATACACCTGAAAAGTTTGGGGAATTTTAAAACTATTCAGGAGGCCCCCCAGGCAGTGGGACTGGGACCTGTCCTTAGTGCATGAGCTGGCTTTCTGGAACCTAGGGCCTATGCTGAGACATTTTGCTCAGCCTTGGTGTAGAGAGAAGGGGACTGGACCTGCCTCAACTGAATCTACCAGGCCAAGCTGAATCCCCAGGGGAGACCTTGCCTTGGAGGAGGTGGGAATGGGGGGAGGATTGAGGGAAAGGCTGGGGGTGGGAGGAGGAAGGACAGGGGAATCCATGGCTGATATGTAAAATTAAATTAATTATAAAAAAAAACAAGCTTGCTTGGCTGCGTCCAGAGACTCCATGTCTTCATTTTATTGGACAATTCTCACAAATGGTGATAGCAGTAATAACAGCTATCAGTTCTAGGCTTTTATCACACTTAGAGCTAGAGAAGTTATGAAGATGTTTGGTCTTGATTTTCTAACCATTACATATGCTGTGATAATTATTTATTCAATAATCGTCCCATATAGATGCTGATTTTGATTGGTTGGGTCTTCCTAACAATGTATATCAGAATTTCAGCACCAAGACAAAAGATTTTTATGATCAGAAGGAAGAACATGATAGTGAAGAGCAAATGTATACTCTACCTACCATAAGCCACAATTAAATCTGCTTCAATTAATGCCACATTGAGGAGATGTTAATATTAATAAGTAGAATGCATAATTATTTATAGTTATATTAAGCTGTCATTTCTGAAACGTATCTCTCCATAATTTTCCTTGTATACCATGTCAAGTGCAATTGTTCATATATGGACATTGTTGCTGGCAGATCCCACTCATGTTCATAGCCACATATCTCTTCCAGTTATGAGAATTTATCAATTAACTTACAAAATTTTATATGACTAATCAATGTAACACGGATCTTAAAGGGTCTTATTAATAAAAACAAACCTGGGAGCCAGGTATTGGGGTAAATTCTGAAAGATCAGAGAGACAGGAACTAGAGTCTGTTAAGCTTTTAGGCTTTTGAGCAACAGTTCAGCTGAGATCCATTCGGATGAGGACACAGAGGCTTCCAGTTTGAGGAAACGAGATCAGCTGAGGAATTGGCGAGGTGAGGTTAGCTGTGACTGGTTCTGTCTCTCTGACCCCGGTTAAGTTTATTAGGATTCACAATATATTGGGAGACACAATACATCACCACACATTGATTTCTATGTTTGATGGATAGAAAAAGGAGTCACTTTCACTCTTTCATATGGGGCCTTTTAGAGAAGTTGTGAACAAAAACCAGGCCCCTGTTTCATCAACACAATGGCCTAATCCATGAAGCAAGCCAATCATTCCTTATCAGCAATAATATTGCTCAAATAAACTGCCAAAGAAGAGAGGGAGAGAGGGAAAGAAATGTGAGAAAAAATGAGGAAAGAAGGAAGGGAGGAGGGGAGAAAGAAAGGAAAGAAAAAGAGGAGAAAGTAAGCCACAGTCAAGATCATTGTCACTTTCCGAGCCCACAATGTCAGAAGGGGAAGATATCCCTCATTAATATTAATTTTCATTAAGACTAGTATTGGCTCTGTTTCTAAGCTTACCACACTAAATGATAATGGATCAATTACTGTTGGTGAATTCTTTCCCATTCCCTCTAAAGCTGTGAAAATGTCAGTATCAAAATACTACTAAGGTTTAGGGAACACTCATCTGCTGATTGTTCATCCATACTGGTATCTACTCAGACAAACAGTATGCTGGTCCTCGTCACCACTTCAGGGGGTCTTGCCCGGCTGCTTCCTTGGAGGTGTGAGATTGTGACACTTACACATGAATAGAAGGTCTGGAAGATGTTAGCCATATCCCTCTGAAAAATGTTTCTTCGCCTACTTCCAAACTCTCTACACATTTTGAACAATAGAGCAATCTTTCCTAGCTTTAAGACTCTGAATAAAGAAGGGGGAGGGACGGAGGGAGGAAGGGAGGGATGGAGGGAAAGAGAGATAGAAGCAAGAAATTGCAAAACAAGTCCACAACTTTGAAATAAGAAGAAAGGATCATGGTTTCCTATTTTCTGCTAGAGGACCACTGACCACATTTCATGAGAAGGAAGAAAAGAGCAGAAATATGGGAGAAGAACAAGATAAATTTAAGGGTATTTAGGTAAATTGATAAAGCCTACTACCCATTGTGAACTGTTTTGTTCACTCCATGCTTTTTCATTTTTTTTCTTTTATTTTTGAAATTAACGTAATTACGTTCTTTCTCCCTTACTTTACCTCACTCCAAATCCTTCCATCCTTATGATGTGTAGAGATACTTTAACTCCTCTCCTCTCTGCTTCCATCTCTGTGATAACCTTCCAAACCAAACAGGCGCAAAACCATGAGTCCTGCAAAAACTACCAGACCATTAGCTAACAGAGACAAAAAAAAAA
>CABHPP010103958.1:0-20880 GCA_902168425.1 Peromyscus attwateri | reverse complement strand
AGCCCAGGCCATGCATCCAGTGTCATCTATAGCTGAACAGGAAAACCGCAGAACCCATGAAAATTCTGTGTGTGTGCACGTGTGTGTGTGTGTGTGTGTGTGTGTGTGTGTGTGTGTTATGCATATGATACAGTACCAGGGGGAAGTGCTGTGTTGGCGACACAGGCAGGAGATGCTGGGCAGGGAAAGAGACCGCTGGATATTGCACAGACTGGGAAGATGGCTGCAGGCCCTGGACAGACTGGAGGGAAGAAAACACTGGTCAGGAAACAGGAGAGCGTGGGGCGGAAATTCCACACTTAACAGGTTCTCTAAGATCACTCATTGCAGAGAGGCAAATCAACCACACAGGCAAGCCTAAGGCTACGTATGCCAGAGCCAGGTAGCCTTGGTCTCGAGGAAGCTCAAGAAAGCACGCCTTTACAAAATCAGTGATAGGCACTTGATGTCTGTTAGATGCTCTGGACCTACATACATTGTTCACGGACTAAGAAGTAAAAGCATATAAAAAGGAGACTGCTCATCCAGGGAGCCTGCTCAGAACACCAGGTTCTGTTGTGCCTCCCTAGGGAAGGAGGCATCCCGGTACCTTTCTCGGGGGGCCCAGGGATGAGCATCCAGGTCATTTGCGACTGGGCTGATCTGCTCTTCTCACTGAGGAAGAGCTCAGCACTGATTCTACAGACATGAACATTTGATCTGTGATGGGTAGGAATGAATTAACTCAAAGTCCAGGAAGGGATTATAAATTGCATCTGTAGCTTTACATCAAACAGAACTTGGACCTAAAACACGGTCCATTCATTTTCCCTAGTACCTACTCTCACTCGGTAGACACTTGAATTGGGTATGAGCTCATAATATTGTGTCAACCAATGATTATACTCTGGAAGATTTCCCCCCAAAGCCTGATGGGTAGTGAGTCTCCACAAGAAATCCTGTCTCCAAGATGGATTGCTGACCTGAAGCCTAGGCAGCTCTCATCTTCCATCCCTTCTTCTCCCTCCTTCCAGCCAGCTCCTCACCTGAGTGACCAGTGGCCCTGCCATCTGGGGCTGTGATGGCTGGACCTGCTGCTGAGGCTGAGGTGATGGCTGTTGTGGGGGCTGCTGGGGCTGCCCACCAACAGTGCCACGCAGCGTCTGCTGACTTCCAGGAGGATTATATATTGCAGGAGTTCCATCCGGGTTCACAAAGGGCTGACCTGAAATGAAGCCATACAGACCCTGGCTCAGCCGAGTGTCTCACTGCTTTCCCTGCAGATAAAAAAGCACTCTCCTAGACACCATTTTCCCTGCAGAAAAAAAGCACTCTCCTAGATCTCTGAAAATACCCTCAAGTGAAAGGGTGTGCAATAGGAACTCAAGACATGGACCCTGCTCCACAGACAATGTGTTACTGCTTGTGACCCAAACTAGTTTAAACTGGATGACTGGGTGAGCATGTAGTAATTTAAGAAGCGACAAATAAATCCACACCATTCAGGGAGATTTGGCAAGGTAAGGAAAGTGTGGACAGTGGAAATCAGTAGAAAGGCCTGTGCAGAAGCAGTCTTCACGCAGCCCTAGGATTTGCCCCTGTATCTCACAGCCATCATGGAGATAATGTACACTGAGCAATAGCAGCCAGTTTCCAGTTACACAACTCTGACTACGTCCAGTCACAAGTTATCTGCCAAAACACTGATTTTGCTTCTACTCAGTCTGGCTACTGAACAAGAATTATTACAGTCCCACAAATGCATACACGAAGCAAGGGAATGAAACGATCCATCACTTACTTCTCTAAGCACACACAACCTGAGGGTCTTTGTTATTTTACTTAGTCAATGAACAAGTTTCCCCATAGCATTTTCTTACATGCTTAGCTTTGACCGATCCCTCATCTCTCTTATGTTCATCCCCACTGTACCCTCCTATCCTCCTTATTCCCCCCTCTAGTTACAAATTACATGCATTCTATTACCTCACCCACCTCCCTCTCTTAAAATATCATTTCTCACATCTCGTGGGCCCTTTCAGTTGCCAGACACCTACCCACACTTACTCCCACATAGATATATACATATTACAAGTGAAAGCCAGGTCCACATGAGAGAAGATACGCAGGATTTATCCTTCCAAGCCTGGGATGCTTTACTTAACATACGTTTTTCCCTGTTCCGTTCATTTTCCTATAGATTCTGTAATTTTGTTTTTCTTTATAAAGTTTTATACTTCTAAAGTGATGTGGACCTTGCTTGGGAGACACAGTGTTACGACTTGTGACCAAAACTATCTTAGGCTGGATCCAAACTCACAGAACCATCTTTTGAGACAATGGCATGTTCACTGTGATGTTGTTGGTTGCTTAGTGACTGTGTGGCTTTGAAGCTTAGGAAAAGATGAAGGCTCACAAGAAGGACATGGAAGTGAGAGTCATGCTGTGGGGAGTGGAAGGCAGGAGCTGAGAGACTGGGACATGAGGGGTAAACAGAGAACACATTTCCAGTGTGGCAGGCAGGAGCCTTGCACACAGATCTTTCAACAGCCCTGTGAATATGCATTCTCATTTCCACCTCAGCAGAAATAAAGTTAGACTCAGAGAGACCAGGCAACTTGTTTGGCAAAATAAACAACAGCAGCAGCAACAACAAATAAACAGTAAGGGAGAGAGCCAGGAGGTGCTTCTGTGTAGTGAAACTCCAAAGTCAGTTTACCCTCCCAATACAACTGACTTATCAAAGTATACATAAAGAGTTCACAGCACAACCTGAACCATGACAGTAACAGCGAGAACTGAAAGACATCACCAATGCACAAGCATCCAGGCAGGGAAGGTGGAAGCCATGGAAGCTGTACTGTCATGCAGGGTCACAGCAATATTGGCAAAATAGGAGGGAAAAGAAATGGTACAGGAGGAAAGCGACTGCTTCCCTTTCCCATACCCTTGCAGCTCCGTGGGGAAGAGAGAGCTGAGGTGTGTGCTGCTCTATGAGATGAACTCAGAAGTGCACTGCAAAAACCTAAGAAAAATTCCTAAAGGGAGAAAGACGCCCTGGACCAGTGTTGTGCTCTGGAGAGAAGCCTTCCCCACTGGGTGTTGGCAGACAGTGCGAGCAGAAAGTTGAGCTCCCCTGCAATACGTATCCCAAACCTGAGTCTGTGCATTTTACTGAGTACACAAGACTTTCGGGAGCATGCTTATTCAGAACTAGAAGCATCATATACAGGAACCCTGCCTTGACAGTCTTACTCATATATAGGCAGAGCAAGCTAGGATTGGCAGTCTCATGGGAGAGAATTTAGCCAACAAGAAGTGAGCAGGAGAGAAAGCAAGATAGACAGGGTGTGGGGGGGTGGGAGATAAAATTTAAAAACTGACTCAGAGGAAGCAGAGTATTCTAGGTGGGGAGTATACATGTCACCCTCATGAAACAATGTACTGGTATGAAATAGGAGCAAGCAAATTAACTCAGAAACTTGAATCATGGCATATTAACAAGTATATCTTGCAGGACTAAGGAAGTTATGACAGTAGTCTCATAATGAAACCACTGACTGCTACAGAAAATGAACCAGGAATACACTCACAGAAAACATGTTGATTAAGTTGAGTGATTTCTTTTTGGGTCTGGAACACTGGGACACAGAATCTGTCCAAGTTCCTGAATGCTAGGATTATAGGCATGCACCACCAGACCCACCTAACATTTTTTTTAAGTTCTTAATGTTTCAGGAACCTGATTGTGTTATGGAATATTTGTACACTGTGTGAAAGTGTATTGCTGAGATTGGTGTAATAAAAAGCTGAATGGCCAATAGCTAGGCAGGAAGTATAGGCAGAACTTCCAGGCAGAGGGAAAAACTGGGAGGAGGAATCTAGGTATGCAATTTCAGCAGCAGAATCAGAGCAAACTGGATGTATCTTACTAGGAAGATGTAATTGAACCACGTGTCAGAACATAGATTACAAAAAATGTATGTGTTAATTAAGTTATAAGAGCTTATTGGGAAAAGTCTAAGACCAAGCTTTCATAACAATAAGTCTCTGGGTCATTACTTATGGGCTGAAGGTCTAAAGATAGTCTGACAAGAAAGATTACTACAAGATTCTTACTATTTCCATTTAGTTTTAGCTACATTTTGTTATATGACTTTTTTTTTCTTAAAAACTAAGTTTTTTTTTCCTAGATTCTAGACATGTAATCCATTGTTCCCCAAAGCCAGCAATCTGGAAAAGGCTAAAAGATACTTCAGTTTAAAAACATGTCTATCAGCCTTTTGAGTGTTCTCACTCAGTTTTCTTATAACCCCAATGCTGGGGAGGTGGAGTCAGGAGGATTCCTGGGGCTCCCTGGACAGTGAGTTTAGACCAGTCAGGTGAGCCTCAGGCCGATGAATGACCTTGTTTTAAAAACGAAATGAATAGCCACTGAGGAAATATACCTGCTGTTTACCTGTGGTCTCATAGGACACACATCCACACCCACACAAACACACACACACACAAACACACACACACACACACACACACACACACACACACATTCACCCACACATGGGCCTACACCTGCACAAACATGTGTACCAATATGAACACTTACCCAAAGTACACATATATGAACATACACTAGCTCTCTCATACACACACACGTGAATGGATCCTTTTTTTTTATTATGACCTAGCTTTTAGTCACCATGTCTGAGACATATGAAAATATACCTATAATTCCAGTTAGAATATGACCCCAAATGCTCAGATGTCCTTTGTGATAGATAAACTCTACAATCTCAGCTTGAAATGTGATCAGTGCACTGTAGTGCAAAGAAAGAGAAGGCTCAAAATAGCTGCCTACGAGAGTCCTAATGATCCCTGAGACAGAGATGGCTGGGCCTGGAAAGGGCAGGAGAAGTAAAGCACCAGTTTGGTGCCCACCCAGGAAAGGTGGCAGAGCTGAGGGAAAGCCACTGTGGTTGCCAGAGAAGAGAACCAAAGAAACTTCCCAAAGACACCTGGGCCAGACAGCTGTTGGCTTTCAAGTCAGGCGACAGTAACTCCTCTGTGTCTGACGAATTCCATCAATCCAGATACAAAATTACACTGATACAAGCAATTAGTTTGAGCGACAGCTGCTGCAGGCTGCAAGGGAAAGAAAAGCCCGGCTGGGCCTGAGCTTATTCAGTCTGATAGAAGCGATGGTGGCAGCAGCCTCAGGAGCAGGCCCAGTGGGCCACAGCATGCACATTGGGCACAGGGAGGAAATGCTTGATGTCGGAGATAAGCTGGAGTGCCTTTAGTTCAAAGCAGGGGAAGAGAAAGGGACTGGATATAAAATACACATTTCTTTCAGCCACATAATATTAGCAAGTTTTCCACAGTCCACATCAACGTATCAGCTATTATTTTAATATTAGGTAATTATTGGATAATTACACAAGGCAGAACACTTTGTTATTATTGCAGGAAAGCAAAAAATAAAAAAAATACATTTAAAGTGACTGACTCTAGGGTGGCGAGATGGCTCAGCAGGTAAAGGTTCTTGCCACCAAGCCTGGTGATCTGAGTTCAGTCCCAAGGATCCCCACAGTGGAGGGGGAGACCTGACTCCCACAGGTTGTCCTCTGCCCTCCATAGGCACTGTGTGACATGCTTGTGTCCCCAAGTAAGTGTTAGGAAGTAAAACATAACTGCAAATGCCCCCTCCCTAGAAAGAGTTATAAATATCTTAGTAACAAGGAAACAAACACAAGGAAAGTCACATAAGAGAGAAAACTGTCATCAGCTCTTGAAACCAAAGCACGTCTGCTCTCCATTTCATAGAATGGTAATGGGGTGGCTTTCGTTTTCCTACTGTGTAGAAGGCTGTGTATGCAAATGTTGACAAATCCTGTAGGCAAGGATTAACTCAGCCCTTACAAGACATCTTGACAGACAGTGCACCAACATTTCAGGGCACGTTTGAGCACAATGCAGAAGCACTTTGGATAAAGAGAAGCTGGGAATCCTGGTGAAATTCTAGGATTGTAGGAGTCCAGGAGGAGCATCTGAAAGAGAGGGTACTGAGAGCTTCTCCAGAGTGAGGACCTCCCCAAATGCTGCACCCTTACACAGTCGTGGTTTTGCACAAGATGAAGAGAAAGCAGTGTGACAATACATCAGCTGGAGTGTGAGTGAGGCTGCCTGTGGGTGTTTTCAGATTGCAGTGAAGCTTCTGCTAGAACCACCCAAAGGAAGCTGGGGTCCAGGACAGTTGAAGGAAGATCATGGCAAAGATTCTGGACTTGCCTGGCAGAGACAATCATTTTGTGACTACTCACTCATCCAGGTACCCGAAAATAGCCAGGAGGAATCAGAAAGCGCCTGAGTGAGGTTGAATGAGAGACGTCTGTGGTCAAGACAAAATTCAAATCTCTGGGGGCTCTGGGAGAGGGTTCAGTAGGTAAGAGTGCTTGCCAAACAAGTGTGAGGACCTGAATTTGAACCCCTAGCACCCATTCAAAAAGCTGGGGTGGTTGCATGCTTGCATTTACATCAGTGCTTTGGGAGGTAGAGACAGGAGGATTGCAGCAGCTTGCTGGCCCCTAGTTTAACCACAAGCTCAGAGAGAGAGACTCTGTCTCAAGGGAATAAAGTGGAGATCAATAGAGTAGACATCTGTCCTCCCCATCTGGCTTCTGTCCACCTATGGGTACACACACCACACACATGTACCCCCCACACACATACCACCTTGTACTCCCATGTACACAGGAAATTCCTCTATAGCTGTGGCTGTCCTGGGGGAGCCGTAGGAACACACAGGAGAGTTCTCAGTATGCCCTATGTCTAAGACATGGCAAAAGTTCAGTCCATTATACAAGCAAAGGATGTTCTACTCTGTTTCATGCAGTAGACACATGAGTAGGACATGCATGGACACACATCCATCAGCAAATCAGACAATACCTTGTAGGAGTCAGTTCCTTCCCTTCATATAAGTTCTAAGGATGAAACTTAGATGGTCAGGCTTGGAAGCAGGCACTTTTGCCCACTGACCCAATCTTGCAAGCTCAGCCAATTCTAATTTTATACATGGAGCACATTCTTAAATATATGACATTGGGTGGGAAATCACTCTGCTATCTAGATAAACACACATGATGGCTGGTAGATATTATTTCACCAGTAACCATCCAATACTTGTATTGTACCTAGAAGTCTGTCACTCATTCTAGGGATTTAAAAATTAATTAATTAATTAATAGTACAGTCTTTTCCCACAAATTGATTTCAAATATGCTAACAAGGGAACTTGCCAAGGGCATGGGAAACAAGGTACCATTGGTGCTTAACATGAAAGTACTTGTGTCATGTGCTTGGGAAGGTATGAAGAGAGATTTCTCACCCATGGTGACAGCAGCAAAGGATGGGTTTCAGCCCAGAAGACATAGATTACAGCAGAGTTCATGGAAGAATCACATGGTATGCATCATATGTGTACTTAGAGGCTCACATACACATACCACCGATAGGTGTGCAGTATGTACTACATACTTTAAACACATGCATGTATTTTCCTTTTATTAGTTTTCATGTATATGTGTGCATGTGTGAGAAAGCACATGTGTGTGTGTATGTACATGTGCCTTTGTGTGTATATGTGTGTGTGTGCCCACAGAAGTCAGAGATGTCAGATCCTGTGGAGGCAGATTTACAGACGTTTGTGAGCAACCTGACCTGGGTGCTGGAAACCAAACTTTCTGCAGGAGCAATGTGTGCTTCTAACCACTGAGCCATCTCCCCAACCCTGCATGTATATGTTTTCAATCAATGGAACTGAAGGCACTCTAGAAAGGAGAGATATAATTTCTTTTTTATGTGTATGTGGTATGTGCATATTTATGTTTGCATATATGTGGGCACAGGTGTGTGTGCACACACTCACATGTGTATAAGTACAAGTTCATGACTGCATGTACTTGTGGAGGCCAAGGTGGATGTCAGGAGTATTCCTCAATCACTTGCCCCTTATTCAGTGAGACCAGATATCTCAGTTGAACTCAAAGACAGTTTGGCTAGTCTTGCTAGCCAGTGTGTTTCAGGCATCTCCTGTTTCCATTTTCCCAACTCTCAAAGTACAGGCAAACTTCCACACCTTCCAGGCAATCACAGGCATTCTGGGGATCCTCACTCCTGTCCCTGGCTTTCAAAACTAGTACTTTAACCACTGAGCCATCTACCTCACCAGGAAATGTGATTTCTCACCGCCCATCATTAATCTGTACTATAAAATACAATAACTGTGGTGTTTTCCTGAGGGATAATTCAATGCCTAGCGTCTGTCAGAGCAGACTAAGGCCTGTAGAGAAGCCATTCAGCAATGCCTTCCCTCTAGTTGAAAGCCTTTATCAAAGAGAGATGTTTTGATAACAGCCTTAAGTGACTCCAGCCAATGAATAAGGATCAGAACTTGGCATCAGCAGAATTCTATGTCTTTGCTAAATAAGTGAGATTACATATGATAATATATACACAGATGCAAAGCCATGCTATCATTGCTAATAATACTCTACAAAACATACTGTTGTGCCTTTTTAAAGACACTCTGAAATTCTGCTTAAAACAAATCACACACACACACACACACACACACACACACACACACACACACACACAAAACCCCGAAAATTCCGTTCCCACTCCTTTCTGCAAGCCCTCTATCTAATCAACAGCAAAAGCTATTCTCCAACAATCAGATCATCCTTCAGTCAGAGTGCAGAGTAGTGGATATGATATTGGTGTCTTTTAATTTCTCTTATGAAGCTTACAATAATCCCAATAAAACCGGAGCCATTCAGAAATGCTCTTTAGAAGAAGCCAGTCAGAGGCTTTCAAGAGGCTTTCGATAAAATGATTATGGTTTCTGTTCTCTCATACTTACAGCACTTTCAGAATGTCTCCATCAAATCCCATGCTCGGAGAACAGGCCATATGCTTTATGAGGACACACAGTTACTCCAGGAGCTATTTTACCATCGTTCTCATATTGCACCGAGGATCCTAATTGCCAGTGCCACTCTCGGTGCGAGCAGACCCAGCCAGATAGATCACTCATATGAGATGTTCAGCTGTTGTATTTTCAAGCTTAGATAACTGAAGTAATACTCTACATACCAGAGCTAAACTTCAGACTCCTTTCCAGAGAATTCCATTCTTTCCAGTCACAAATAAAAAGCTCTTAATGTTAAGTGTGCCAGCATAGCTCTAATAATATTCTGGACTCCCAGCTCTCTGTGGTGGGGGAACTTTGGTCTGTTTCTTGGGGAGGCTGGCACACTTCAACCAAAAGAGTCCTTTTCCCTCCTGAGATCCTAAAGAGTGTTGACAATGAGGTCTTGGAGGGGGCCTAGGCACATTTCCTTCAGGATTCTCTTCAGTTTATCTACTGAGGTTGGATCCTCAATGTCCTAGGTTTTTTTGTTTTTAACATGGAGCTATCTAGTCCCCTAGGGAAATTGGCTATTCATCATGGAATGAGCCTTAATTATGGAAGGGACAGTTTCCCAGTCCTACTATAGTAGCCTGGGTCTATTTTCCCCACGAGGAGCTATTAAATGGCTTGTCCTTATTTTCTTTACTTATGTGGGTTCTTCTAACTCTGCAGGAACTGGGTAAAGTTCTATAATCAGGGAGCTGGGGTGGATCCAAGGGATGCCTTGCATTCTTGGATGCCGTTGAGTGAAAAATATATCAGATATAATACTGAGCATTGTGAGAAACACCAAGTTTTTGGTGGTATATACCAGCTCAGGACACTGCTGACTCTGATCTTAGGTCCTCAGAATGGGATAAAACTCTCCATAGCCAAAGAAGAAGGGATCCAGAGAAGGGGATGCTGCCTCAGCTGCTGCCTGGTGTCCTCTTCATCTCCTTCATCCTCTCCTTCTCTCCTCCTCTCCTCCTCCACCTCCTCCTTCTCCTCTCCCTTTTCAGGGTTTGGAATTAAACCTAAGGCCTTAGTCATGCCAGGCATGTGATCTACCATGGAGCTCCAGCCCTTACCCTTGAGAAAGGGTCACTCTTGGGACGTCTCTGATCTATATGAATGTTGATGCATTTACACACATAGCTGTAATCCAGACTTCCCCAAAGTCACCACTAAGTAGTCCCCACACTCTGCCCCCTACTCAAGAATTTTTCAGAAACCTTGATAGTAAATTTCAATTATCAAACAGAAGAACAAACCTTTAATAACTCGTGTCCACAGTAGAGCCGGGGAGGACTGACCTGTGTGTGGATTAAGAAGGATGCTTCCAGGTGGGATACCAGTTGCAGTTTCAAGTGGAAGGAGGATGTAGCTGGTGCTGCTGGGAGTGACCTGGCCCCCCATTCCATTCTCTGAATAGGGCATACAGCCAGGAGAACCAGCTGCCACACTAGAGGTCAGGGCCGTGCTCTGCAGAGGCGGGTGAGTGCGGGACAACGATCCTGAGGAGCCTGCACTGCTGGAAGACTCAGAACCTGGCAAAAAGAGAGGAATCAACAAAGCATTTGGTACCCAGAGAAGTAGAGAGATAATAGCCAGACATCAAAAGGCTGATTGCTTCATAAGGGGACATTGGGGAGTTTGAGATGTGTGCTGAAGGATAGGGTTAGCCAGTGTCTATTCCACATCTTGAGCTTGTATTTATGGAAATCTTTGCTTCCTATTTCTCAGGTGTGCCAATTTTTTCTAGAGAAGGGTGGATTAAAGACAAACATTCCTTCAATATTTGCATGTACAGTCTAGAAGATAAACTGGTACATGGGACGCAAGCTACCCCTACAAATTCCCATCTCTTGAGTATTTAATGCTACGTGAAATACTTCTCTTAGTGAGACTGATAGGAAACAGGGACAGGGTGGAGGACAAAGAGATGTCAATTTGGGGGGTCTTAGGTCGTGATGTCCCATGCATGTTTCTGAAGTTCCATTCCTCAAGCCCCCATACAGCTAAATTTGAAGGGGACTTATAGAAACTGATATTTATCCCCTATATAAGCAGAGAAGTGGACAATTACTGTTGAGAATGCAGCGTTGCACGAGTGAGAATTATTTTTATGATGTTAGAGAGCAAATCCAGAAGAGTTGTAGCTCTGAACTAAACCTGTAGCCACAACAAATTAAAAATAAAATAGTGTTTCCTATAAGGAAAGGGGTGACTTACGAGAACAGGTATAGAATTGGGAGTTGAGGAGAAACAGCTACACGTGGATTCTAATATCTTTCCAACCTTCTGACTGGGAGCAACTTTCAACGTTATGGAAATAATCATTTTCCATGATGGACCATAGCTTCAGATTGTGAGTCCAAATATTTGTTCACAGCCATGAGAAAATAAACTGATACAAAATTAGCCACAAAGCCAGTGAGTGTTAGAAGCTCTTTAAGGTTAGCTTTATTATTTGCTTGGGCCAGTTTGTGAGCCTTGGTCATCTGGAACAGGTACAGTGATGGTCTACACATCTGCACCACTGAAATACCTGACTAAAAATGAACATTCACAGGAATGATAAAAGCACAGGGTGAGAAGTGTTCCAAGGTTCAAATCATATTGAAATTGCTACTTGAAGACTTAAGAGTTTTAGGTTCCAAGAGTTTAAAATGTTTCTGGCTTCCTTTTTCCAGGGGCTTAAAGGAAGGTAGGGCAACTATTTAAACACTGTGTTGGTGCGACAAGCACCATGCTTAACACTGTGAGTGGTCTAATTTCTACAGAAACCTGGTGCTCGAAATCAGAATGGGTCCCAGATTTGTCAGATACATTTTCTAGAGCCTGATCACTGTGTAGGAGTGATCTGAGTCCAACTGAGGCAACTTGACTCCCCCTGCAGTCTAAGCTCTAAGCCTGCAGGCCACACATCCAGTTCACCCGTGTTGCTCAAGTGGTAGCCAGGTAGTGTTGGGCCCTAACCAAGCTTGGCCAAGTTCTAGAAGATGCTAGATACAAAGTTAGTTCCAGAGGGGTGCGTAGCAGCTTCCAGGAAGCAGGAGAGGTAATAGACAGCAGTATAGCTGGAAGAGAAACTCGGTGTACCCTCCCCTCCAGAGAGATTTGGGAAGAAGAAAAGGGAAAATCACAAAGCAAAGCAAAATGCAGAACTAGAAAGTATGAGGCAGAAGGGTAAACACAGGAGGAAGGGGCCTCAGCTCCAGTCTGCGCTAACACACCCCAGCTCTCCAGGAAGTGCTTGTTGCTTCAACCTCAGAGCTCTCTGCTGTAAATCCTCCAGACTGGCTGGGAGCAAGATGGGGGAGATGGCGCAGTTTCCCATACTTGACCAAGTTTCGGACAGACTTCTTTTTTTAATCTCATTTTCAGAGTGTTTCTGCGCCTTTAAGACATAAATCCCAGTTTCTTCCTACTTTACAACCCAGGCTGCCTTTCTTAGATGGGGGAGCCGTTTTCACAAAACATTGCAAGTAAGTGAGGGGCTAGATCGGCAGGAACTGAAGGTTGGAATGTACTCTACACAAAACAGGAAACATTTGGATGCTTTGAAATACTAGACTGACTTGAAGCTATTGTGCTTAAAAACCTGAAAAAGTAGAAGAAAAGGAGGGGAGAAAGAAGAAGAAGGAAAAATATGAAGAGAAGGCAGAGGACAATGCAGAAGGAGAGAGAAGAAGTGATAGAGGAGGAAAATAAAGAAAAGAAAGTGGGCGGGAAGGAAGGAAGAAAAGGAGGAAGGAGGAAGATTAACCAAGAAGAGGAGGAGAAATGGGAGGAGACAGAGGGAATGAAGTGCTCTAGCTACTCAATGAAGACAGACAGACAGATGGACACACACACACACACACACACACATATGCACACACGAACATTTCCCCAATGACCACCCTACAATATACAATGTAAAACTTCCTTTTAGTTCCATCAGATTATTTTGTCCACAGCTTTATTGACATATATTTTATGTACCATATAGTTCATCTTTTATAGTGTGGAATCTCATATATTTTAGTATATTGCTGAAGTAGTACAAACACCACTACTGTCCCATTTTAGAACATTCTCATTATCCTAAAGGAAGTCAATAGATTTTAGTAGTCACTAGTCAATTCCAAATCCTTATCCTAGCTCTACATACATAATGCCTGATCTAAAGCCTGCCTTTATAGGTTGTCTGTTTGGATATTTTTCATAAATACAATCGTAAAACATGTGTTGACATCTTTCTTGAGGCAGTTAGAATAAGGCTCAAGGCACATACACACTGTATTATGCATCAAAACTTCATTTCTTTTCTTTATTCGGCTCTATTAAGGTCAGAGTGAAAAATTAAAACCATAGAGTAGATATATGTATGTATGGCATACACTGTGAGGCTGGTTCTGATACACTGTGAAGTGATTAAATGTAAATAATTAACATAAGCCGGGCTTTGGTGGCGCATGCCTTTAATCCCAGCACTCGGGAGGCAGAGGCAGGTGGATCTCTGTGAGTTCGAGGCCAGCCTGGGCTACCAAGTGAGCTCCAGGAAAGGCGCAAAGCTACACAGAGAAACCCTGTCTCGAAAAACAAAAACAAAACAAACAAACAAACAAAAAAATCAACATAAAATTTTAGTCATCAAGAAAAATGATATTCTCATACTTTAGCTGCAGGCCATGGAGAAGACAAACTGGAACTGAACTGGAGCGTCCCTTCCTGCTGGCCAGCTTTTTATAGTGTTGGAAGGCACTATACAGGATGCTAACAGAGAGAAGATATCGAGTGTCCTACCCAGTTCTTCATCCTGTGTGCTATACTACCAACACACCTGGCAAGATGTACCAACTGGTGTAACAGTGGCATGACTACCATGAAGTAACCAACCACTTTGTGGTTGGATTTGAGATTCACTCTACGGGAGGAAATTACTTCTTGGTACTGCAGACACGGGCAAAAGCATGAATAAGTAAATAATAGTGTTCTAACTAATAGTGTTCTGTACCCCAAATTGCAAATCAAGGTGTAAGAGATGGTAGAACATTACCACAATTAGTACAAATTAATAATCACGTCTCAGGGATGACCTCATCATAATGACCAACCTCCTCTCTATCTAATTGAGCACTTTCCTCCTCTCATCTCAAGCCACAAAAGTCTTGTTTCTTAATTAATAACTCTAGAAAATATTTCTAGATTCAAGGGGGGTCAGAGTTCAGGAGAATTATCTAAAACTTCCAAAATTATTAGGAGAAAGAAAATACCCAGGCTGTTCCTTGGAGTAACCAAAATAAAGAAGAGGAGGTGGTGGAAAGATGATGTATTTTGCATTTGAACTAGAAAAATCAAAAGTAGGCCATTAAAATTAATATAAGAATATCAGAAACAATTCTTGGAGGTTGACATGGAGTCAGCAGCAAAAGTGAATGACATCCAGAAAATAAAGTCATGCGGACACTCCAATTATAAAAGTGAAAGGATGTCTTATGTCTACAGAGAGGTTATTTTAAAGTATAGATGGCTGCATCAACTGTTAGGTGGAAAGTTGCTAAAAAGGCAAATTGCCGGGCTCCACTGGACACCTTGACACTTACTGGCTCAAAAGCCTTGGAGGAGGCATGCTCTGTGATGTAACTAGTCTTTCTGTCTCGGATTATGCTGAAGTTGAGAACACCCATCGCTGTGGCGCTCAACAATGGGGGAGAATGACGACCAGTGTGGTCTGTCAGAGGCAGAGCCAGGAGAAGTGTGCGCCTAAGCTCAACCATACTGCCAATCCCAAGGGGACAACAAGGCTGCAGTACAAGGGCCATCACAAGAATGTACCCAGGGTCAGTGTGACAGCAGCATCCTCAACCTCCGTAGGCTCGTGCTGGGCTTCTGGCAAACAGCTCCAGCCTCCAGCGACCCCTATGTTTGCACTCAGTAATATGCTGTGTGCTGATGCAGGATGATGTCTCCAACATGGAAAAAGTCTATCACCTAGAAAGAGCAGGAACCTACACAAGGAGAAGAACAACTTCAACATACCATTTTCAGAAAGCACATTCGGTCTCTGAAAGACCTTAAAAGTTTTCAGCTCTGCTACAACAATGAGAAAATAAATCGGAAACCTGTGCTGAAGCTGATCACAGCCAAACTGGCAGGTTTACTTCATCAAACCATCCTGGAAAGTTTTAAGATTGTTTTGACATCCTCTCTTGATCTCCTTTAAAAAAAAAAATCCCTTTCTCCTTTCCATGCCTGCACCTTGACAAGCTTTCGAAGGCAGACACTTAAACTGAAAGAAGAAAAAAAATGTCTGAAGCTCTTATAATCGTTAATGGTTCTCCAAAGAGTGTGGCGCTTTAACATCCTTGAAGTGTCTTAAATGCTTCCGAAGAACTACGCTTTGGAAATGACAGGGGTTTGGTTCGTGGAAAATGGTGATTAATTTTAAAATGGTAAGAGCTCTTTTGGGGTGCTGGAATTTTTAAGTGCACCATTTAAGGCACTTGCTTTCTGCTTCTTAAGAACTAAAACTGTTTAACCTTTCTTAGTTTACCGAAGTTCAAGTGCGCCACAGTGGTTTGTGTGGATTTCAGATGCTGTGATAGTGTGATAGGAGGGCAATTAATTAGAGTCGGAATCAAGAGCTTAACAGAGCTCTCAGGAAGAGGGCACCCACCCACCTGCGCTCTCCAAGGAACACCATGATATGTATATACTAACAGCCCTGAATAAACGCTATTAATTTGCCTTCTATGTAGGAAAACATGAGATAATTTCTTAGGAGGAATTTGTCAACAACGTAATTACGCTAAACTATCAGCATAAGGGACCCACATTTTGTGCAAACTCCTTCTCTCCTGCTCAGCATGAACCTGGAAAAGCAGTCAGTGCAAGGCAGCGACGTCTAAGTCTCAACTGGGGTTCTCCATCCTCTGCCTAGATCTTCCACTCCTGGACCCCAGTCCTGACACCTAGGGCCTTTTGGAATCACAGTTCAAGTCCCAGTGACAGTTCAAGTGGCAGTGCTGTACTCCCCCTCCCCCATCCTTGTGCCTGCACACATGTGCATGTACATGCATGTGTGTGCGAGAGTGAGTGTGCACAAACACACACACACACACACACACACACACACACACACACACACGACCTCTTTTTCTGAGTGTAAGAGTCAGAAATCAATATCTGTTATCATTCCTCAGGCACCATCCACCATCCTCTTGACATGCAGTATCTCTGTGTCCTGGAGCTCACTAAGTAGGCTAGGCTGCCTGGCTACTAAGCCCCAGGGATCCACCTGTTTCTTCCTTCCCACTGCTGAGATTACCAGCACATGCCACTAGTCCCGCTTTTTACTGGGTCTGAGAATCAAATTCCAGTTCTTATGCTTGCACAGTAAGCAATTCACAGATGAAGCCAGTCTTCCCAGCTGAAAGTCTGCTCTTCTGGAGTGAAACAACTTGTGATTCTATGCATTCTAAAGCTGTGGTTCAAGTGAATTTTCTAGGTCACTCATCATAACTTCCAAAGCACTTTGCATGTTCCATAAATTGTCTATCTTAAAATATCACTGTTCCTCCAGAGGAAGAATAAAGCAGAAATCATAAAGAAACAAAAAATTACCTTCACTTCTCAGTGAAGTTTGGAAACACTAAACATTCCAGAAATTGGCCTTCCTCATCCTCAAATTAGGGACACAAACATCCCATGGCCATAATAAATGTAAATGAGCACTGATTGGGCACTTGGGCACTTGCAACATGCCAGTTACACAAATTGCTTTGCATATATTGAAGCTTTTTGTCTTCCTAATAACCATTAAATGTGGGGATGTTATCATTTATATACCTCAGAGGAGGAAATACATACATATAGTGTAAATAATAGCAGGTCCAGGATCAGAGGAACAGTGTGCTAACACAGGAACTGAATCTATTACTATTATAATGACCTTACAAGGCAGTTGCAATGGGTATGTCATAGCATTACATTTAAAAACAGTAGCTAGTTTTTGTTAAATAGTTGTCATCTGTATTTGCTAAGGTAATCACCTTTCTTTTTAAAAAAAATGGTGTCATTTAAACTTTAAATAAGTAAACTGGGTTCCAAGAACATCCTGTGATAACACGTGTTACCAGTAAGGAAATTAAGCAGTAAGAAGCTTAGTGATGTGTTTAACGTTTGTGGCTAGCTAGAAAGACAGAGTAACCCACTTAAATACACCTCCTGATTCCTAGAATGGAATGGAATTCATAATCCTGCCACTAGTTAATTCAAAGTCAAGAGAAATGGAGAGCATATGGCCTGTGTAGAATCCAAGAAGCACCAGAGCAGGGACCCGTTCAGTAATACCTACCTGTTTTGGATAGTTTCCCAGCACTCCTGGTACTGGATGTGCTGTCGCCCCTGGTCAGCACCGTGATGCCCCCAAAACTTGCTGTCTTGGTCATGGTGGGCTTCAGATTGCGGCTGGAGCTGTCAGAATCTGTGCTGCTCCAGGCCCGCTGCTGGTCGGACCACCTGAGCTCAGTCTCTGAGCTGCTCTGTCGGCTCCCAGAAGTTCTTCCAGAACTGTCTCTGTTACCCCTGCACAGTCATCAGAGAGATTCATGGGGACAGAGTTATGCATCATGACGGAGTGGGTGGGCATAGGGCCCTTAGTAGGTCTCCTACACTCTTCTCATTGACTCTTTAAACAGACCCGCCCACACCTTCAACAGCATGACAAATACCTGAATGACATAAAGACACATAACATATGACACATGGCACACATTATACATGGGGAAACCAAACCTAGAGACACCATGATCCCTCTGCCAGTGAAGGAGACACAGTTGAGGACAAGTGCTGTAAAATATAATTGTTAGCTTCTCTCTCTGAGAGGAAAGTGGGTATGCTGTCCTGACTCGAATCAATAATGAATTCATATTCAGAAGTAATTATCATCTTACATAATTCTAAAAATAATTCCCAGGAAAGAAGTTTTTTTTCTTCTTTAGCATTAAGTAATTGGCCTTGGAGAAAAGCTATTTATTAATTCATTTTCTAACTTTATGTTCTGTGTGATATCTTTGTTCAGCAAGATTTTGACAAAAGAGCTATCACAGAATTACCATATGAACACACACTAAGAATTTGCTTTGAGAGTTTGACCATAGAAGTCTAAGGAAACAACTTGTTATCCTTCTCGGGTAGAAAAGTTTATGAAAACACCAGAGCTGACACTACTTTGGCATGAGGTTTTCCAAGGGCATCAGTGGAAATTTCAAATGCCTCTTGAAGTGAAAGCACACATTCATTCAAAATACAGCTAATATAATGAAAGCTAACCAACAGCTAAAGCTGAATTTCAAGGACTCCAGAGTTTCTCAAGGAATATGCAAATTGGCACATGTTTTGTGAGGAAATTTGTAGTTCCATTGGTTCCCAATCTCCTTAAGGAATACCTTTGTGCATGTTTACAAAGCTTTTGCTTTTTTTTTCCCCCTGTGGAAATAATGCATCATTAAAGTACCCTGGAATTCTCCTGGGCTATAAATGGGTGAAGGGGACACTAGTCACAGATAATAAGTGTAATTGCATCCTCACATCAGTATGGGATGTGATGCAATCAATGCTTGAATCAAATATCAACCCCAGTCAGAAGCTCTGTTTAAAAACAGCCCTTTTAAGCCAACAATGTCCTGTGGAGCTACTAGCAGTGTGTGTAGATATCTGATAGAAATACTCTGGCCAATGAGCAGAAGCAGCACCCAAGTTTTAGCTCCTGTTTCAACGTATGAAACTTTGGTTTGTGTCTGGGAAGATTAAGAAGGGAAATGGGTTTGAGAATTAGGGCAAATAGGAGCTTTGAGAAGCAAGGGAGGGGTTGAATAGAGAAATCAGAGAATAAAAAGCATTTTCATGAGGTATTGGGGATGAAAATACCCCTCATCAATATTGTCTTCCAATGTCTATTGTCAGCGTCTTGGGGATAGTTGGTTTCAGAAGTGACAGGCACCAAAGAGGAGACATGAGATACAAAGGAAGTTGCTCACCAATGGCCAGGTGCCTTTAATTTACACACTCTTAGAAATGTAAGGAAGCTATTGGAGCTGTTGTACAGAAATTGGTTCTGTTCTCCAGTCCAGTTTGTTCTTCAAAAATCCAAGTTCAACTATTCTTTTCTTGTATAATTCTGATTATGTTGACCTATCTTTGACAAAGTACAGCCAAACCATTCCTTAATAACTGTGAATGAACCAGGAATGGGACAATAACCTCTTCTGTAGATGATCTGGGAGATTCATCATAGGGAAACATTGGCTTGAAACTCTGGGGTGCTCCTGATCCTCAACATGCTGAATGAGGCAGAAAGAAACACTCCAAATGGGGGCAATCATTTGTTCCATCACTGACCCTTCTATTTGTGACTTCTGCGCCTCCACGGTAGGAATGTAGACTTGCAAGAGTGCCAGTGTGGCTGAGAGTGTCTTCTCAAAGGAGACCTCCATTTTTCCTGGATTATAGTTGACACCTTTTGGCATGGTAGAGCTGTTTCTAGCAACTCTATGAGCTCACCAGAGTTGAACTACTTCCCCTCATTCACAAAGTGACCTAAGATACTCTTCTATAATACCAGCTCAACTCATCATCCTAAGCCAGGATCTACACATTTTTTAGAGTGGGGAATTTAAGTTTCTGCTTTTAGGAGATCCCATAAATAGAACTCAAATTAAGATGCATAATTATTTATGGTTTCTAGATATGTACAAGTATAATTATAACTTTTATTTTTCTATCTATTGGCTATTTATCCCAATAATAGCAAACTGGGTTCTAAAATGAATTCTAAGTCTACTTGGAATCATAAACATTACAGAAGAGCACTTACTCAAATGCTTTCCCACTTTTTAAAGTTCAGCTTGGTCTTTTCTAATCAACCTCTAGGAAAATAATGGCCACTGGAGCTGGTCCTTTTGTAGATAACTAGTCTTCTATTCCACAATAGTCATAAAGCAGATATACATTTTATATTCTGTTTCTCTGCTTATTGATAATTGCTTATATTTTATTTCATTTGTGAAAATTATGTTTTTATTTTCTCCAAATGAGGGGTAATATGTACTCAAAATCACCTTTACAAGGCTCTATGTGCCCTGAGTTTCTTGGACTTAGTGACTGGGGTAAGTGATGGGTTCCATATTGCGATTGCTTCCCTGATTATACCACAGCTCTGCTACAGGGTAACTTGGGAGTTGTGTCAAAGGAATTGGCTTTTAAAAGGTTTGTGTCTAAGCTGTATTACAAAGTGTGTGAGCTCAGGGTCTGGGCTTCCAATGGAAAAATTCAAGGTCATTCTCTTAAACATTTAAACGTGCAAAGGGGGAATATCTAATGATGTGCAAGGAACTTGCTGGAGCAGTGTTCAGCCTTGGAAAGTTAGAACTGAGAAAACTTCCTACTTCTCTTTTTCCACTAAGGCCTGATGGAACAAGAGACCTCCACTAATGATGAAGACCTCAGTTCAAACTCCTAACAAAAGGCTTAGCAGAAGCACACAGTTAGTACATTTTTCTTCTTTTTTGAAATTGGTAAGAGTTTGTTTCGTGTTTTAGCTTTCTTCTAACAGAGTTGACCCTGTATTTAGAAATGTATCCATACATACACAATAGATACTGACTATTTGAAATATTTTATTATAGTTGGTGTGTGTGCATGTACTAAGTCGTGTGTGTGTGTGTGTGTGTGTATGTGTGTGTGTGTGTGTGTGTATGTACCAAGTTCCGTGTGTAACTCAGAAGACACATACATCTAGTTGTGTAAGTTCCCTCTTTCTACTATGTGGGTCCTGGGGATTGAACTCAGGTCATCATGCTTAGTAGTAAGCACCTTTATTCCCTAAGTCATCTGGCAGGACCAGATAATGAATGTTTTTAATAACACTGTTTACAGTTGGCCTTATAAAGCATGTC
>CABHPP010103954.1:0-21582 GCA_902168425.1 Peromyscus attwateri | reverse complement strand
CAGCACTCAGCATATCTGTTCACCAGACTGGGTTCTATAGCTGTGTTCCAATATCCAACAGGAACAAACATGTCTTAAAATTGATTGCAAATGTTTGTTGCAGGAGGTATGAAATCATGTCTGAGAACAACCCAGGGGAACAAAGTGTACTTGAGGTAAAAAGGCCCTCTGCCTTTTTTCCTGCAGCCTCTGGTGATGTATTGTGTCCCCAATATACTGTGTCCCCCAAAAAAAATTTATCTGAGAATCAGAGGAAAAAGTCAGCCACTATAGTAAACATAGAAGTCAGGCAATGGTAGCACATGCCTTTAATCCTATCATTCAGAAGGCAGGGATCTGTCTGGATTTCTGTGAGTTCAAAGCCACACTGGGAACAGAGCCAAGCGTGGTAACACATGCCTTTAATCCCAGCACTAACCATAGAGGTCTGGAGGTCTGTACAGACAGGAAGTGACAGAGCCGGGCAGGAAGAGGAAGAGTTGTAGCTGGACAGGAGAGCAAATAAGATAGCAGAACAGAAAGGCATATAGGCGTGGGTATACAGGAAGTAGGTCCCATTGGAGACTGAGGTGTTAGTGAGATGAGGTTAGCTTGTGACTTTTCCTATTCCTCTGATCTCTCAGGTTCTCACTCCTATATCTGGCTCTGAGTTTTTATTTAATAAGACCTTTAAAGATTCATGTTACAATTGGTGCTCCAACGATTGTGGCAAGAATTCACTAAAAAGTCCCTTGTGGCCTTACAGGCCCCTCGGCTCAGCCCCAAGCTGCAAGGCTCAGGCCGCAGGTGCATGCAGCCAGATCTCCACCCCACGTGGGCTTTTTCTCTCCTGGTGGGTGGTGGGCTCTCCCTGGATTCCAACCTCGGACTGCTACCACACTAGGTAGCTCCTTGGAAATTCCCTCAGACTTCTGTTCTACGCAGTCAACAGACTTAGTAAGTCAATCAAAATATCTTAAAGGGAGAAATTAGTTAAAAGAGAATTTTTTGTCCCATAGTAAAAAATGGGAAACATTTTTATAATGGAAAGAACTTGGTCTCTGTTTAATAACACATTAGGCAGTCTGAAAATGGAACATTTAAATGAGAGGATAATTAATGTTGATGAGATGTACATAACATCAATTATGAATATTATTTGATCATTTTTATTTTAGCATTAAAATGGTTAGTCAATTTGAGTGCCTAGATAAAAGCTTTAGAAAAACCTGTTACAATGAATTATAGAGAAATTCAGACCTAGACAGAAGAATTTAAAGGTGAACCTATCTCAGGATTGAATATTGCAGTTACAGAGAAATAGCCTCAGGTTACCAGACAGCACACATTAATCTACCCAGTAACCTTACAAGAACTGCCAAATGCTCAAGGGTGTGTATGAGCTAACTGGACTCCAGTAGAAATGTTAGATTTAAGGAGACTTAAAGAAGCTATAGTCTCATATGGTATGCATTCTCCATTTGTAAAGCAGATGTTAAACTCGTGGTCAACTTGTAATAGAATTATCCCTCAGGACTGGAAAGAATTAGTTACAGTGGTACTAGAGGCCGGTCCACCGTTACAGTGGAGAAGGGACTAAAACAATAGACAACGATGTAGGACTACAGGTGTGGAAATTTCCCAGGATCAGCTTCTTGGGGAAGGCAATTACACGGATATACAAAGACAATGTTTACATGATAACCAAACCCTAATTCTATGCCATATGGCAGCCATGAATGTGTGGGACAGAATTGAGGAAGCAGGGAAGAAAAATGAATCATTTACAAAAGTTATACAGGGTCCCAAAGAATCCTTCATGAATTTCTGACAAAGGTTGTCTTCAGCAGTAAACAGAATGATAACAAATTCAGAAACTAGACAGATAATTGAATCTTTGGCTTTTGAGAACACAAATGCCGCATGCAAGAGGGTAATCAGGCCATTAAAGAAAAGATCAGCACCCTTGGGGAATTGGATCAGGGACACAATTGAGTCTCATGACCATGATGATACTTGGATAGGAGAGGTGATATCAAGAGCTTTAAAGAAAAATAATAATGTCAGATGTTTTGATTGCAGTAAACAAGGTCACCTAAAAAGGGACTGTAAACAGGGCATTTCTAGAAACAATGTTTCTTCAAAGAACAATGGAAACAGAAGGCCCCTCCCTTCTGGAATATGCAGAAGGTATGGTAAAGGTAAACATTGGACTAACGAATGTAGATCAACAAGGGACAGACAAGGTAATCCTTTGCCTTTGCCTTCGGGAAACTCCGAGGGGCCTCTTGCAGGATTCCACCGCAAATTCAGTTCAGACCTTTCCTGCCATCATAGAAGAAACCCCTTCTCAGGGCAATTAAATAACCAAATGCCTATTGTAATAAACCATACGGCTCAGGATGATAGAACAGCTATAGCAGAGAGAACAGAAAAATCAGGAGAAACCATAAAGCAAATTTTTTGGCAAACTTCTATAAATGAACAAAGACCAAAATTAAAAACTACGAATAAATGACATTCTCTTGGAAGGTCTTGTAGACACAGGTGCAGACATCACAACAATTGCACCACAGTTTTGGCATCCAAATTGGCCTCTTCAGGAGGTAAATGTTCAGCTGTTAGGGATTGGAATATTATCTCAAGTGAAACAGAGTACAAGATGTCTCGAATGTATAGGGCCAGAAGGACAGAGAGGAAAATTAAAGTCATATGTGTCTAATATGCATTTATGGGGCCATGATCTATTACAACAATGGAATACTCATATTAACATTCCTCCAACCTCAGAAACAAACCATAAACTAACACGTGTCTGAGAGAAATATTAGGAGGTATTATACTGAGCTGTCACAGTCTATCCAGATTGTACAAGAACAGGGCACAACAACTGCTGACTTTCAAAGACACCAACAACTCTACTTTTAAAATGGTTAACAGGCAAGCCTGTATGGGTTCAGCAATGGCCTTTAACAACAGAGAAACTGCAGGCTTTAGAAGAGCTGGTACAAGAGCAGTTAAATGCTCAGCATATTGAAGAATCAACCAGCCCTTAGAATTCTCTTGTATTTGTCATTAAAAAGATATCTGGTAAATGGAGAATGGTAACAGACCCAAGAGCAATTAACAAGGTAATTCAGCCAATGGGCTCTCTACAATCTGGAATTCCTTTGCCTACTCTGTTATCTAAAGGATGGCCTCTTATAGCTATCAATTTAAAAGACTGTTTCTTCTCAATACCCTTACAAGAAAAGGGCAGAGAAGATCTGCCTTCACGGTGCCTACTTATAATAATTCTCAGCCAGTTAAAGATATCAATGTAGGGTTCTTCCACAGGGAATGTTAAATAGCCCAATCCTGTGCCAATATTTTATACAACAGCCACTGGAAGTAATGCGTAAACAATTTACTATATCTATAATTTATCATTACATGGATGATATTTTACTAGCTGATTCAAATGCAGATACTTTAGAATGTCTGAAGTAAATAAAATTTTGCCTTGTTGGTGATTACAAATTGCTCCTGAAAAGATACAAAGAGGAGATTCTATTAATTATTTAGGATATAAAATAGGTCCACAAAAAATCAGACCCCAAAAGGTGCAAATTAGGAGAGATTGGTTACGGGCTCTTAATGACTTTCAAAGATTATTCAGAGACATTTCCCATCTATCAACTGTTGTTGGAGTAAAAAATGATGAACTGAGTAATTTGTTGAAAACCTTAGAAGGTGACAAGGACTTAAATAGTCCAAGAGAATTATCAGCTGAAGCTGAGAGAGAATTGGTGGAAAAGAAAGTACAGGAGGGACATGTGGATCGTGTGGATCCAAAGCTTGATTGCATTTTGGTTATTTTACCCTCTAAGCATTCTACCTACAGGAATTTTAATGCAGAGGGAAGATATTATATTAGAATGGATATTTCTACCAAATAAACAGATTAAAAAATTAAAAACTTACGTGGAAAAGATCTGACTTGATTTTAAAAGGAAAACTGAGACTTCATCAATTAACAGGAATAGACTCAGCAGAAATTGTAGTACGTTTAACCAAGGATGACATTGACAAATTATGAGCAGAAAGTGAACCTTGGCAAAGAGCTTTGCAGTAATTTTTTGGGAGAGATTAACAGCAAATATCCCAAAAATGATAGAATCCAACTTATAGTTGATTGGATTCTGCCTCACATTGTATGGGAAACACCCATATCTGGAGCCCGTAAATTTTATACAGATGTAAACAAGGAAAGGCAGGTTACAAATCAGAAAATTTAAGTAAAGTGGTTCAAAGTCCTTACAATTCAGTTCAAAAATTGGAATTGTATGCTATTCTGATGGTATTAATGGATTTTTCAGAACCTCTCAGCACAGTTACTGACTCTCATTATGCTGAAAGAGTGGTCTTACACATTGAGACTGCAGAATTTATCCCTGATGAGTCAGAATTAACCTTGTTATTTATTCAATTACAAGATATAATCAGGAATAGGAAGCATCCCTTATATATAACTCACATCCAATCCCATATGGGTCTGCCAGGCTCTCTAGCACAAGGTAATGATGAGATTGATCAACTATTGATAGTAAATGTGCTGGAGGCCTCAGAATTTCATTTTTTTAAAAAATCATGTCAATAGCAAGGGTTTTAAAAAGGATTTTTCCATAACCTGGCAACAAGCCAAGGAAATTATAAGGAAATGTCCTACTTGTTCTTTATACAATCAAACTCCACTACCAGCAGGATATAACCCAAAGGGTACTCAGAGGAACAAAATCTGGCAGATGGATGTGTTTCATTTTGTAGAATTTGAAAAATTGAAATATGTACACCACATCATTGATACCTATTCAGGATTTCAATGGGCAACTGCCCTGAGTTCCAAAAAGGCTAATTCTGTAATCACGCATTTGCCAGAAGTTATGGCCATCATGGGTATAACCTGCACAAATTAAAACTGACAATGCTCCAGCATATGTCTCTGGCAAAATGAAAGTTTTTTGCTTATTACAATATAAAGCATATTACAGGTATACCACACAATCCTACAGGCCAAGCAGTCATAGAAAGATCAAGTCAAACTCTAAAGAATATGCTAAATAAACAGAGAGGGGTAACAAAAACCCCCAGAAATAGATTACATAATGCTCTATTAACTTAGAATTTTCTCAATGTTAATGAGACAGGAACAACAGCTACAGAGAGACATTGGAAAATAGAAAAAAAGTACAGAGTTAAATCAGCCTATATACTTTAAAGATGTGCTGACCTCAAAATGGAAACCAGGATATGTATTACATTGGGGACAAGATTTTGCTTTTGTTTCTACAGAAGAAAAGTTATGGATACCATCAAAATTGATAAAAGTTCAATTTGAACAAGAGAGATCTCTTAATTAGAAGAGGTAACAGTTCATCGACCAGCATGATCATCCAATTTATTATTTTTTTTTTAAGATTTGTTTATTTATTACACATACAGTGCTCTGCCTGCATGTATCCCTGCAGGCCAGAAGAGGGCACCAGATCTCATTACAGATGGTTGTGAACCACCATGTGGTTGTTGGGAATTGAACTCAGGACCTTTGGAAGAGCAGCCAGTGCTCTTAACCTCTGAGCCATCTCTCCAGCCCGATCATCCAATTTAAATTAATTTATACCACTAACAAATGCTTTTCATTTAATCAGATATAACTTGCCAAAAGGGAACCTCCCCGTTAAGCTTGGGGAAGTGTTTTTGGTTTTGTCTTTCAGGAGAATGAAGGCTAAGGAATCTGAAGAACACTAGACAAATGAGACATCTGAAGAAAAAAGACAAATCATCCACACACACAAAAAAAAAAAAGTCCCAAGAAAAAAGGTAAATTGGCCTATTGGTATATCACATATAAAATTTCATAAGTCTTGTTAAATGTTTGTTTCTGCTCTTCTCTACAGACACTTAATACAAATGGTCTTTATGTAGTCCCAGTTCAATTAAAAATTCAAGCTGGCTTTGTCCTTCTCTATACCCTGTAGCAGGAATCTTAAAAGGTCTTAATAATAAAATCAAACCTGAACCAGTTATTGGGGTGAACACTGGAAGATCAGAGAGACAGAACAAGCCACAACTAACCTCACCTGGCCAACTTCTCAGCTGATCTTGTTTCATCAGACTGGAAGTCTCTGTGTCCTCATATCCGAATGGCTCTCAGCTGAACTGTGCTGCTCAAAACCTAAAAGCTTAAGCAGCCAAATGCTTCTAGTTTCTGGTCCTCACGCCTTATATACCTTTCTGCTTTCTACCACCACTCCCTGGGATTGAAGGCTCGCTTTCTGGGATTAAAGGCAAGAGTCACCATGCTTGGCTGTATCCTTGAACACATGGATTTCTGCCTCTGGAATGCTAGGATTAAAGGTGCCACCATTTTCTAGCCTTTGTATCTGGTGGCTGTTCTGTCTCTGACCCCAGATAAGTTTATTAGGGTACACAATATTTTGGGGAACACAATACCACCACAAAACTCAAGCATGCTTGTTAAAAGAAAATGCAAAATCTCTGTATCATAGCCATCTGATATAGGACAGAAGAAAACAAAAAAAAAAATAAGGGACTATTCTATTGCCACTAATCTCATAATTTCATGGTTCTATTTTGATTCTTTAAAACTCTTAAGGTATAAATTTTATATAAAAATTTATAAGATTAACATATATACATTAACTTTTGCCATGATATTAATGGTCATACAAAGTACTAATTAATTCTAGGAAAAAAGATATCTAGCTGCCTACATATTTTCATATTTGAGTCTCTATCAGTTTTCTGCAGGGAATCATGACCAGGCCTAACAGCAAATTTGAAGTCTCCAAAAGGATGATGGGGCCCCACAATGAAGATTCCACATGGACAATAGTAACACCACTAAGCTGACAAACATCACCCAAAGATCAGCTTTGGACTACACACTGCTCAGAACAATTTCAAGATGGCTAGCTGAGGTGATCCAGCTTCACAGACTACTAGAACAAGGACTTGAGATAAGCCCTGCACTTTTGCATTATGCAGAGACTGGACAACAAATGATACAGCTACCTCTCCCTGGACTTAACAATTAATGCAAAATTTTTCTTTTCAGGATCTCCTAAAGATGCCTTCACCCCCAAACAGCAAGAAGTAATTTTAAGAACACAACGCCCACATTCCCAAGAGGTGGAGTGGGTGGTTTTTGGTCTTCCAATGGGTTTTAGATAATTGTCATTGTTTAGGATGGTATGTTACAAGTTGTTATTGTTAATGGTCAGGAAAAAGGGCTAAACAAGGGAGATTAGATTTAAGGTTCTTGTTTGAAGAGAAGAAAAAGAAAAAAGAGGATATAGATAAGAGGTAGATTATTTACGGGCGTTGGTGGCGCACGCCTTTAATCCCAGCACTCGGGAGGCAGAGGCAGGCGGATCTCTGTGAGTTCGAGGCCAGCCTGGGCTACCAAGTGAGCTCCAGGAAAGGCGCAAAGCTACACAGAGAAACCCTGTCTCGAAAAACCAAAAAAAAAAATAAAAAAAAGGAGGTAGATTATTGAATCTACTCTGAAAAAAAGACACAGAAATGATAGAATAAAGGGTAGATTATTGAATCTACTCTGAAAAAAGAGATGATATAGATATGATATAGATAAAATGTAGATTACTGAATCTACTTTTAAAAGGCAGTTACTAGCTTTAAATATTTTACATTGGATTGGATTTTTGTATACTGTATACAAATTATGTATATTGCTACAAATTTGAGATTGATTTTGTTAGAATATATTGTACATATATTTCTAATCTTGTTCAAGATATTGTACCTATACAGTTCATTTAACAATGTAATGCAATTTGCTAATTCTTGAAAGTTATTATTACCAACTCTTAGGATATAAAGAAATGAAAATTAGTAGTCATTACAACTCTACTTGTAGTCATATTAGGTATGTTTTCAAGGTTAAGCAGAGATATATTTTAGACAAGTCATCTTCAAACCCTTCAGAGATCTATAGAATATGGCATTTAAATGTTTTAATAACATAGATTTTTTTTCTTTTTTTATGACTATGAGACATGTCTGCTCCTGGTAGCACCAATCTACTTCAGAGAAGATATGGGCATTGAAGAACCTCTACATGGAGTTTACTTTCACTGTGGCAAAAGTCAGCCACCGGGCAAGAAAGTGCCCTTGCATCAACTGCTGACAGTATGCTGTCCAAAATGGACAAGCAAGACACACACACACACACACACACACACACACACACACACACACACGTAAGGACTACCGATCCTTGCCAAGACAAGTGTGGTTGCAGCTTTGGCAACAGGCATACTCTGAGGCCAGTGCAATATGGCACCATTGCTGAAGTAGCTTTGTAATCTGGAAAAGGTACAGTGCCCTTCCTTCGAAGGCAGCTGAGCAGGCAGAGGACCAATGACTCCTGGTGTGCAATCAAACAGTAGCTGGGAGCAGTTATTCCTGGAGGAGTAACTAGACTGACAGAGTCTGTCCAGCCTCTCAATGGTAGACTGGCAATTAATAAAGGAGATGAAGCCACCCACAAGCCAAGAAGAATGGGAAGCCGAATTCCAAAAACACCAGCAATTTCCAGAATTTAAAATCCTGAATCATGACATGACACTGGTGGAATTCAAGTTTATCTGGTACATGGAATACTTGCATCAAATGTGAGATCAAGCTGTAGGCCTTGTGTACATCCTGCTTCACAAATGAGTCTGTCGGATATGCTAAGTCTATAGGTCAAAGATGATGCCCCAATGTTGCAGAGAAACCTCGGGTGACTGTCCAGGAAACTAGCTGTTTCTTCATAACACATTTTTTGGAAGTTGTTTACTTGCACTTCCTGTTTTACTAGGTAATATTATTTCCTTCTTGGGTCTCTGAGGGAATTGAAGATTAGTTATGTTTTTTGTTGGGAAATTCAGAAAACTCACTACGAGGTCTAAAGTGTATAAATTGGAAAGACATCATAAGATAATTTTCTGTTAGTAATGTAAGTTAGGATAGAAAGTGAATTAGATACATTTAGGACTCAACAAAATATGACAGATAATGGAATATTTTTGCTGAATTTGTCAAATGCAAATGGACTAGACATTACTGATGTATTTATTGCTTATGTAATATAGTTATTGTACTTATTGTAGTTTTTCTTATATTAGTTATAACTTTTTTTATTTTAGAAAAAAAGGGGAAATGTGATGTATTGTGTCCCCCAATAAAATTTACCTGAAAATCAGAGGAAAAAGCCAGCCACTATAGTAAACATAGAAGTCAGGCAATGGTAGCACATGCCTTTAATCCTATCATTCAGAGGGCAGGGATCTGTCTGGATTTCTGTGAGTTCAAAGCCACACTGGGAACATAGCCACACGTAGTAACATAGGCCTTTAATCCAGGCACTAACCATAGAGGTCTGGAGGTCTGTACAGACAGGGACAGAGCTGGGCAGGAAGGGGAAGAGATGTATTTGGACAGGAGAGCAAATGAGATAGCAGAACAGAAAGGCATATAGGCGTGGGTATACAAGAAGTAGGTCTCATTGGAGACTGAGGTGTCAGTGAAGTGAGGTTAGCTTGTGACTTTTCCTATTCCTCTGATCTCTCAGGTTTTCATCTCTATATCTGGATCTGGGTTTTTATTTAATAAGACCGTTTAGCAATTTGTCTACAGGAGCCTCTCTCACAGTTCCCCTAAACATTATTCAACGTGCATCATGACTATGTTGACAGGCAATATGAGACTCTGTCTCAAAGAGAAGGGGAGGGAGGGAGGGAGGGAAAGAGAGAGAGAGAGAGAGAGAGAGAGAGAGAGAGAGAGAGAGAACACCCAGTATAGTGGCATACTCTTATCCCAGCACTCTTAAAGTCTTAAGGCAGAGGCTGGTGGATCTCTGAATTCAAAGCCAACCTGAACTACAAAGTGAGCTCCAGATCAGCCAAGGCTACATAGTGACCACCACAAACCGTTCTCAGGACTGAAGAAACAGTACTACTTCCCCACTGCCTCTCAGGTCACCAGTGGAGAGGAAAGCTTTTAGCACAGATCTCCCTCTATCTACCCCACTGCAAGATTCTATTTAAATACAGTTGGCTCTGGCTCCAAGTAGCCCACTGGAAGTGTTACAAACTAGAAGATACTGCACAAGACAAATCTCAAGACTACACACTGCTGACTTTCAAGCAGCTGGCAAATTCCCTTTCCAGCTCACTGCTAACTAGCTAAATATCACTGTGGAGGGCTAAGTAAGCTGACTTGTCATTGCCCCTACCTCTGATCAGGTCAATTCCCCTTGCCAAGCCCCACTCTGTCCCATAGGTATTCCAAAAGAAAGAACAGTAACAACAAACACAAGTAACATGGTGTTGTAATCTTTAATCCATTAAATGAATATACAACCCAGAAAGGAAACAAAAATGAGCCTTCAACACAGAACAGCATCACTGTTTCCCAATGCACTTTTTAAAATAACTCTATTGTTTTAAAGCCATTCAAAGGCAAGGATCTAGCAGAAAGTACTTATAACAAATCATTTTTAAAATAAAATTGAGGACAACTTGCATATGTTTAAGATTAAACTCTTTTAGAGCCGGGCGGTGGTGGCGCACGCCTTTAATCCCAGCACTCGGGAGGCAGAGCCAGGCGGATCTCTGTGAGTTCGAGGCCAGCCTGGTCTCCCAAGCGAGTTCCAGGAAAGGCGCAAAGCTACACAGAGAAACCCTGTCTCGAAAAACCAAAAAAAAAAAAAAAAAAGATTAAACTCTTTTAAGGCTTACATCCATAACAACTTTGATCACCTAAACTAAAGAGGTTTGGGCATCAATGTGACCCTTCCCTTATTCATAACATTAAACTTGAAGTCTGGCACATAAGGTTCTTTCCCATAGGAAACCTCCTTGTTTATTAATAAGAGCTTTCTTGTGATGCTCCTGCTTTGGGGTGCATAGGTGACTACTTTCATAGTTATGATCCCATCCTTTTTGTTCATTATTGGTATTAGTCATTCAGGGTTTTCTGTGTGTAAAAGATTTCAGGATTCGAAGAAGACAGATTGATCCTGTGAACTCAAGGCCAGCCTGGTTTATACAATGAGTTCCAGAACAGCCAGGGTCACATACTGAGATCCTTTCTCAAAACAAAACAACGACGACAACAAAAATTTAGGGATTCGAGTCACAGTGCCCAATTTGGCTTCTTCAGAGTATGAAACATTTCTTAAAAAAAGAAAAATCCTAATTACCAGTTGGTGTATGAGGGCAGGTATATAAGAAAAGGCACTATGACAGCTTTAAAAAGCTTGGACAAGCCTCTAAATTAAGGCACCCTGATGATTCTAAACATAGTAAACTTTGGGTGAGCAGACCTGGCAGCAGACCTCAGGCAAAGCTTCTGGAAATGCTGAAGTGCACTTCCTGTCTGAATACTCCCACTCAGTGAATCAGTTCATTCTCACTCACCCATCCCCACCCCCACCCACCAATCTGACCTCAAGGCCACAGTGCAAAACCACTGCAACAACCCCTAGATAGAAAGCAGAGTCTGATTTTCTTTCAACACACCCCATAGATTAGTCTAAAGCATGAAAAGGTAGATGAGAACCAATGTCAAAAATAGAGCTACAGTACAGTTCCTGAGGAAAACAACTGTAACCCACTACAACAGGCCACATGAAACAGGGAATACTTTGCTAAATGAGGCTTATTTATGGCTTCATTCCTGACAGAAATTGTATTAGCTCCACATGCTAGGTAGAAGGATGCAGAGATGTTGGCCACCTGATGGAAAAATCAAATCATACTCAATTACATTCCAAAAAACCAGCATCAACAAAAGAGATCTTTTTTTAATCCTCCCATGTTACTTTTTGGGGAAAAAGATTGTTTTTTGTTTGTTTGTTTTTTGCTTGGGCTGAAATTAATCTATTGAATTTCTGTCTCATTTACATATCCCGGGTATCACTGTATGTGACCTCCTAAAGAAACTGCAAAGAAAACACAGTGCTTGTACCTATGTGCTATGTGCATGTCTGCCTTAAGTGAGTGAGAGAGAAAGCAAATCAATCGCAAATATTTACAGCAACTTGACCCAGTATAAAGCAAGTATCAAACATAAACCTCTGGCTGGAGCTGCACAGAAAATGGGAGAAGGGGGGGTGAAGGGAGGGAAGAAGGAAAGAAATAAAAGAGCATCTATGACACAGATTTTTGGTACTCTTCAAAAGGGATGTGTGAAATTTATCCGCAAGTGATAAATCATGAGACTTCTCAGCAAAGGACTCAAAGCTGTGATTCTATCCATTTGATGGTAGAAGGCAAACTGAAGTGTTTAACTTGGTGGATAGAGCAAATACCTGCCATACACACAGCCATGGGGTTCCATCCCAAGTATTCCCAAACAAAACCGAGAATATCTTGGCAACATTTAGCTTCTCCTGAAGTGAGTTATTTTTAATGGAATGTTTTGGAAATCTCTGTTCATAGGAATGTGCTCCACATATTGACAGGAGTGCACAAATTAACATCACCTGCATAGAAAGCCTGTGGGGACACTGGTCTGACTCCTATACCATGTCCCTGACCCACAAAGAAAAGGCTGGAGGTGCTAAAAGATTCTTTCAACCAGTTATGAATCTCCTCAGGACTATACTTCTAGCCAGTCATTAAAGGCATTTTGTACTGAAAAATGTGACAGAAAATCAACAATTTAAGTTAGAAAAGAGGACAAGAACCCTCAAAGATAACTTTATAAACATGTACCAGAAGCAGAATAAGTTAACAGAACATTCACTTTAAATTCATACACAGATGTAATACTGAAGTATTACAGCAAATCTTTCCCACATCATCTTTTCTCACCATTAAGAGTAGAGAGCCAAGCGGCGGTGGCGAACACCTTTAATCCCAGCATTCCGGAGGCAGAGGCAGGTGGATCTCTTTGAGGTTTCTCTGTGAGACCAGCCTGGCCTATAAAGCGAGTTCCAGAACAGCCAGGCTGTTACACAGAGAAACCCTGTCTTGTCTCAAAAAACCAAAAATCAAAACAAACAAAAAGAGTAGAACTAGAGATGGGCATGGGGGGACACACCTACAAGCTCAGCACTCTGGGAGGCTGAGGCAGCAGAACCTTAAGTTCAAGGTCAGTCTGAACTACAAAGCAAGTTATAGGCCAACCTGGAATACATAACAAGACCATATACCCAAAACCCTCTCTGACCAAATCTCAGTATCCAGAGCCCATCACTCAGTGCAAGCTTTCAGATAGGGGACACTACCTGAAAACTGTACAACTACAGGACTGAGCTTCCAGCCCCTTTCATGGTCAGCCATCATTCAAAAGCAGTGAACAGTTTTAAAACAAACTGGAATTGTTCCCAGATGACACAACAAAAGGAAAAATTACTACAAATTTCAGGACAAGATGGTATGAAAATATGTAAAATGCTTAATATTGATTCAGAATTTTTAAATCCTTGACTGGAAAACTTTGTAAGAAGAAAATTCTGATAAGGAAATTAAATGCAAGACTTCCTTTTTTTTCTACCTTCCATTCATACTTCATATACATAAAATTTTACTAGGTTTTGCCAAAACCAGTCTATCTCCTTCCCACAACAAAATTTCAAATTACCTAAAAACAACTTAAGGCTTCTATATCTGCAGGCATGTTTTAGGGTTTAAGTTCACAATAAGTCACCATTACAAAGTCAAAGGAAAAAAATAGATAAAACCTCATCACATAATCAAGGTAAATGTAAAAAGGAAATTTTAGAGTCTGAGCAATTGTCCTTCATAAGCCAGTTATTTTAAAACTGCCAGTCTAACCAAAAGGAGAATCAAGAGGGAATTTTAAATAGTTCAGCTAGACTGAGTGCCTTCTTGAAGGGAAAAAAAGGAAAGTTAACTAAATAAAATTAACAGCTTAGCGTTGATAATATGAACATTGGACAGTACACAGAATAAAAAGCAGTTTGGGGCCAGGCACAATGGCACACAGAGGCACAAGGATCTCTATGAGTTCAAGGCTAGCCTGGTCTGTATCGAAAGTTCCAGGCCAGCCAGGGCAACACAGTGAGACATCACCCCCACTAAAAAGTTTGAATAAAGACTTTAGATCAAATTATGATTATTTGGTATTACCACTAAGTAACATGAAATTGAACAATAATTAAAAGAAGTAATATTTGGTAATGTCTTTTCTCTGTTGAAAATTACTAATTTTGAGAGTGACACATACATACATAAATGTACAGTGAATCTGACCAAGACACAAGTTCAAGTGACTTATCAGAGGTCACATGGTTCACTCAAACTACAATTTTACCATGAAGTATCTAGCTCATTATTAACCAGTTTTTTTTTTTAAAGAACTGTTTGTCTCTTTTCTAGAAAGAAGCTATAGGAATAAAAATAAAAAAGTAAGTTCAATAAAACTGCCAGCCTACTGTGTAAAAGGCCTTATATTCTCCAACACAGAATATTAAATGATTTAATTTTTTTCATGCTGCATAGCAAAGGTAATTCATATAAATAAGGTTTTGAAGCAAGGTAGCCAGGTCTGTATTCAAGCTACTCAAGAAGCTAGAGAGGAAGGAAGAAGATGGAAAGCTCACAGCCAACCTGGGAACAAAGTAATTTCAAGACCTGAGACTGCACAGTCAAGCAGGCAGGGACAGCTCCAGGGTAGAACAATCGCCTAGCCTGTCAGGTGCTAGGTTCAATCACCAGTACTGGGGGAAATTGTTTAAGTGTAATAAGTATCATTTCAGTTGGCCTTTAGTTCTGAGCCTTTTTCAAGTTGTATAAACTTCTGAAAAACAAATTTCAAAGGTACAAAAGAACTGAAATCCAAAATCCAAGAGAACTTGATCCAAAACCGCATTTCATGAGGTTGTCCTCCATTCCTCAGCCTTCCTGGCTGGCAGAGGCATGGACTGGTCCTAAAAGGCACTATGTGGCACATCAAAGCTGCATTTCCATGTTTTCCTTTTGGCCCCCACCCCCACCCCTTAAAGTGCACAAAGCAAAGAGAGAAGAGAGTAGCCTTGGGTCTGTAACAACAAGAAAAAGAAATGCTTCCAAGACAAGTGGAATTGGAAACCATAGGAGAGGTCAGTTCATTTATTATGGTGCCCTGTCTCAGCTCTTCCAGGATGGTCTCAGATCAGCCATTCCTCTGGAACTGGACCCATGATGGCATTAGCAGAAATACAGGTGCTGACTGGGCTTTTGTTGAATCTTGCCATTAAGATGCTATTGAGCCTTTTTATCCGTAGGTGGTCTCCCAACGATGGCATCCCTCACTGCAGCCTGAGTAGAATTACCAATATGAGAAGAAGCCTGCAAAAGTCCATTTAGTAAATGTATTAGTTGTTAAACTACAACACAGCATTTAAAAAACAAACCTAAGTCCTAGGCCATAACTTCTAAATATCTTCCCTCATCAGCAGTGAATGAGACCGAGTGGTGGGAGTAAACCACGGCCACAGCTGACTCCTAAGGGTCAGTGGAGCATATGCTCCTCTGCTGAGGAGGTGGAGGCTTCACACCCTGACCTAATAGATCTGTTTATGCTACAGAAAAAGAGACAAACTTGTGCTAAAAATATACAAAATGACCAGCTGTAGTGGTATACACCTGCAATGCAATCTCAGTACTCAGGAGGCTGAGGTAGAAGGATTATAGATGTTTCAGGCCATTCTGCATTACACAGTGAGTTCCAGGCCATCCTAAACTATGGAAAGACTCTTTCTCAAAAATCAATTTATGAAAACTGGAGCTCAGTCAGGTATAGCATATACGATATGCCTATACCCTCAGCACTTATAGCACTTAAGAGCTCTTTAGAGACCGCAAAATCACAAGTTCGAGAGTTTAAGTTCATCTTCTTCTATATTACAAACTCTGAAACCAGCCTAGGCAACATGAGACTATCTCAAACAAACAAAAACCTAAATGGGCTAGCAAGATGGCTCATCAGGTAAATACTTGCTGTTCAACCCTAACGACCTGAGTTCAATTCCCAGAACCCATATAAAGGTAAATGACAAAAACTGACTCCACAAAGTTGTCCTCTAACCTCCACATCTTGTGCTCTGGGTCTCATACACCCACATTCACATATCATATACAACACAACACACACAATAGTAACAAACTTAAACTTTAAAAATAAAGAACCTCAGATTTATGTCAATCTCAAAAACCATTTGCAGCCGAGCAGTGGTGATGCACGACTTTAATCCCAGCACTCTAAAGGCAGAGGCAGGCAGATCTCTGTGAGTTTAAGGCCAGCCTGGTCTACAGGGTGAGTTCCAGAACAGCTAGGACTGTTACACAGAGAAATCCTGTCTCGAAAAACCAAAAAAAAGGAAAAAAAAATTGCATTTTGAAGATATAAATGATAGTATATATGAAGATGCCATAAAGAACCCCACTACTTTGCATGTTAACCAAAACAATTAATTAAAAATAAAAATAAAACTGCTCCAGGAGAAACACAGTAGATCAAAGACCATTTTTTTTTTTTTGCATTAAAGGGCCATTTTAGGCATTAAAACGAAGTATCAGGATTAAATATTAATATACTAAAAAATAATAAAATATAAAGCCTATCAGAAAATGGGCTTAACCCCTTTTTTCACTATGAAATTCTTCCAAATTTTACAACATAAGCACAATCACCACAGACCCCCCCACAGCCTCAGCCAGCACCACTCACCTGCTCTAACACATATGCTGCACCAGAGTCAATAGCTCCACCCAGCTCACGATACTGACCAGAATACCTGACATACCCCCAGGTAAGGAGTGCTATTAACAGCAATCCAACCAGACAGTTGAACAGCTGGGCCACAACCTCAAGCCCAATGAAGCCAGTGAAGCCTGAGGCTATGTACAACGCTGCTATGACTGTGAACAGAACTGCAGGGGTTCGGAAGGTGCTGAAGACATTCTTGCTGCCATTGTGTTTGCAGAAGTTCTCATACAGTTCCTTGATTTCCTCCTCCAGCTCCTGCTGGTAACGGAAGCTGAAATCCTTCCCACCCATCTTTTTGGTCTTCTTAAAGTGGTCCAAAGAGAGTTGTCTGAATTCTTGGTGCTTCTCTTCTAAAATGTCTGGAGACAAATAAGGTTTCTCTCCCCCACAAACCTAAAAATGACAAAAACACATGATGAAAATTCTTGTTCATACCAAATAAAACAAGTAAAAAGTGACAGTAAAGATTAGAATGCTCTTAAGAGTTTAGAAAAAAAGCTTAGAAGTTAACTTCAGAAAATATTCAAGGGAGACTGAGGACATAACACATATGGTAGAGTACTTGCCTAGTATGCAGAGCCCTGGGTTCAATCTCAATACCATATAAATCAGTATTGTGGTGCACATGTATAATTCCAACATTCCAGAGGTGGTTACAGGAGGATCAGAAAGTCCAAGGTCATTCTCAACTACATGGAGTTTGAGACCCACCCACCTAGGCTACACGAGATCCTACTTTAATAAGAAGTCAGAAAAGGGGCTGGAGAGACAGCTCAGCGGTTAAGAGCACTGACTGCTCTTACAGAGGACCCAGGTTCAATTCCCAACACCCACATGGCAGCTCACAATTGTCTGTAACTCCAGTTCCAAGGGACCCAACACTCACACAGACATACATGCAGGCAAAAATACCAATGCATATAAAATTTTTTTAAAAAGTCAGAAAAGACAAATAGCCAAGGCCAAAGCCAGACATATTAGTATATATCTATAATCCCAACACTCAGGAGGCAGAGGCAAGAGATAGAGCTGGAGCTGGTCTATATAAATTCTAGGCCAACCAGGGCTACATAGCAAGCCCTTGTATACAAATATGATAATTAATTTTAAAATTTAAAAAAAAAAGAAAAAACAGGGTAACACTAATCAGAAAGAACAAAAATACTCTTGAGAAAGCTTGGTTAGAAATGGTTAATAACCAGACATGGAGAGGCTGGAGAGATGGCTCAGCAGTTAAGAACACTTGCTGCTCTTGCATACAATCAAGAGTTCAGTTCCCAGCAAACAATCAGGAAGCTCACAACCTCCTGTAACTAGAGCTCCAGGGGATCTAATGCCCACCTCTGGCCTACTCAGGTACCTACAGGTACAGATACACATAAATAAATAGTAAATCTTAAAAGAAGAAATAACACACATAGCAGCACACATTTGCAATCTAAGACTCAGGAGACTTGTCATGAGAGGATTGTCATGAGTTTGAGACTAACCTGGACTACATATCAAGACCCTGTCTCAGAAAAACAAAAATAACTAGAAGATCCCAATTACACAGACTCTGTTTCAAAACAAAAGAAAAAAATTTAAAAAATTAGAACATCCCAATTACCAGGGTGACCTGAAAAACAGCTTTGTGTCTCATCATCTTAAGACACATTAAGCTGGGACTGTAAAGACAGCTAGTAGTTTAAAGAGGGCTTTCAGCTTTCCCAAATAACCAGGTTACATTTCCACCACGCATGCTAAGCCATTCACAAACACCTGAAACTTTAGCTTCAGAGGATCCAACGCCCTCTTCTGGCGTCTGTGAACACCCACATATACGTGTCATAAATTCACAAAGATTCGTAAGTGCAAACAAACCTTTAAAGCACATTCCTGTGCCACAGCATTAGTGAGGTAAAGGTAGTACAATCAGACATCTCAAGCCAGCCTCTACTACACAGTGATTATCAGGGCAGCCTAGTACATAAAACCCTATCTCAAACAAAAGGCTACACCGAGTAGGATAAAGTTTGGTCCTCTGAAGTCAACAGTCATGCTCAGGAAATAGAGAAATAGACACTCCAGAAAAACGGTGTTACCAACATACCTCCTCCATGTTGTTGTAATAAATATCTTTGGCAGAGGCTGCAGCTGCCAAATTGTTGGCTTCAGCAGTGGCCTTTTAAGAAAGAAAAGTATGAACTATAAATACTTCTTGAAACTTTTTCCCAGAAACCAAGCAAAAATATCTCTTATTCTCATTCTTTCTTTTTTATTAACCTGTCATTATTTATATTTCCATATAATTCAACTGATAAAATATATACTTTTGCCAAACTTTGTGCCAAAACATCTATCCTAGCACTTAAGAATCTTTAATATAAACCAAACCTCCAAAACTCAAGAAAATATAATTCCCTTTACTTCAATTTCCACCTTAACAGTTGCATACTTTGGACTGGGGAGGAAGCTCAGTGGTAGAGCACTTACCTAACCTATGAGGTGTAAGGCACCTGAATTTAATCCCAGTGCCTCAAAATAAAAATAAAAACAAGGGCAAAAATTTCATTTATACTATCAATCACGAGGTCCAGTGATTTTGTGAAAATATTTTGCTACTAAAGAAATCAGTACTTAGCAATAAATGCCCACATATTCAGCATATGAAAGTGAGAAGCTGTTTTAACCAAATGAACAATGAATCCTAAGGACAAGAGCCAGAAGTTATACCAAAGTCCAGCACCAATGACTGGAAGTGGCTTGTCTTAACACAGCAACTATACTTCAGCTGTGTATAGCACAGCAGTGTTTCCCAAGTGTGTCATGAAAGGAGAGCAGCCCCAAATGCATTAACTGCCCTACAGAGAACACAGATGAAGCAGAGGGTACCCACACTTGCTGCAAATGTGCTCTCAAAAGTCAAGGTAAGGCTATAGAAAGGAGAGTGGTCTTGCTCTCGTCTTCAGGACTCAGTTATGTCATATCTGGGCCAATTCCAGCAATTAAAACATGTAATTTAGGATACCAAAGACTTTATTACCTGAAGCATGGATTTTGGGTGAGGCAGATCTTCTCCTTGGTAAATTTTAATATATGCCTTAAAATATAAACAAAGAAGCAATCACAAAAATACAATTCTAAAACATTTTGCTCATATTTCAAAATAGTGAAACCACACAACTACATTTTCCTAAAATCCTAGATCAACAATCAAGAATTAGCAGAAGCAGGACACACTTCTGAGTGCATGTTAGCATTTTTAGTTATCTAAAAATACTCTCAAGCAGCACAAGCCTACCAAGGCCAAGATTCCAGTCAGGCCCCCATGCACAATGGTCTCACCACGACCTGTGGGCAGAGACCATCCACCTGGAGATAGTTGCGTCCCATTTACGTGCGTCTCCTACTCACAGCAACCTCCTAACCATCTCCTGTCCACATCATCTTCCTTGAAGACACGGTAATGACTACTCTAAGAGAGTGCAAAGAACATCATTTGGTTCTTATGCCCATACTGCCACCCAGTGGCCCACTCCTGGAAGGATACTATGGTTGTAAAATGCCTCTGACCATCTCCCCAAGAAAACTACTAACATTAAAATCAATTTTACAAAAAAAAAAAAGTTTAGAACTAAAATTCATATTTACCTTAAAATATTCCAACAGTCCCCGGCAGGTGACTTTGGAGCCATTGATCTCCTTTTCCATTAGCTTGGATGGGTTTAGTACATACGGTATCAGTGCCTGCAACTGCTCTTTGAATTCACCTGCAATATCTATATACAGGATCATAAAGAAACAAAAAGCCAAAGTGAGCACAAAACAAAACTCTTGCAGAAAGGGGGTGAAGACTATGTTTGCTAGCCAGAATTGAAACCCAAGAAAAAGGGTTTTTTCCCCCTATCTGTGTAGCCCTGGCTGTCCTATAACTCACTGTGTAGATGAGGCTGGCCTTGAACTCACAAAAATCTACCTGCTTCTGCCTCCCAAGTGCTGGGATTAAAGGCATGCATCACCACTGCCTGGCTAGATAAGGATAGTCTCTTTATTCTGTTCTGAACTGGAAAGGACTTAAATGTGACAGGAAGGAAGAGTACAAATGTAAGTAGATCTTACACTTTATTCCTGTTGCTAAGTGATACTGTACTTTTAGATTAAGTGACTGTATTTTTAGATTTATAGATGGGTATTTTTAAATTTTAGATCCAAGAAAAGGCATTTAAAATTTTCATATTACCAAATTACTATGCATAAAAACTATAACACAGCCAGGTGGCAATGATGCACATCTTCAATCCCAACACTCGGGAGACAGAGGCAGGCAGACCTCTGTAAGTTCAAGGCCAACCTGGTCCACAGAGAAACCCAGTCTCGGGAAGAAAAAAAAAAACTGTAACATACTAACATATTTTTGTTTTTCTGATTGTTGTAATGGCTCACTATTTTCAATAATTTGGGTTTGGGAATTTGGAGATTAGGGTCTGCAACTGGGTTTGGGCTGTTTTGTTTGATTGCTTTTTGGTTTCTGCTCAATGCTAAGGATCACACTCGGGGCTTCATGCATGCCAGGGAAGCCTCTATAAATGAGCTACATACCTCTTATCCCTTCTTGGACTTGCCTTCTCATATATATATTTTTAAAAAAGACTTAAACCCTATTTTATTTTATAGTTCTATTTTGAGGCTAGTCATGGTGGTGCACACCTTTAATTCCAGCATTCCAGAAACAGAGATAGGCATATCTCTGTAAATTCATGGCCAGCCTGGTCTACATAGTAAATTTCAAAGGACAGCTAAGACTATATAGTGAGACCCTGTCTCAAAAAATAATTT